>JAZKJV010011573.1:600000-781960 GCA_037367405.1 Ottelia alismoides
TTGCATTTAACCTATTTATTATAATTAAAAAAGGAGCCTAAATAATCCTTATCTAAATCAGAAAATACCAAAATATAAAACTTAATGAAAAATTCCAAAAAATAATATGTAGTATATTTTGATATTTATTAAGTCTAGAAAACAAGTACCCCTAAAAATAAGAAAAAGAAAATTAAAAAAATCAGAAAGCTCCAAAATCCACCAAAAAATATAAAAATTTTACAAAAATACCAAAAATATGTTTTTCTATTTTATGATTATCTATATATTATTATTTATGTATTAAAAATAATTTGGGTAATTTTGGGACTTATTTATTATTTTTAAAACCCAAATTAATTTGGATTATGTATTAATCCCATATTTGGGATAATTTTGATTTTAAAAATACATAAAAATTAGCAAAATTTCTGGAAAATATAAAAACATTAGAAAAATATTAAAAACCAAAAATAATTTATTTTATGAATTTTATCTATATTTAATAATAATTGTAAATATATTTCTATGTATTATGTAAATAAAGCCTTATATAGGCTACATTATTTTTATAAAAAAAATAAAAAAAATAAAAATATAAAAAGAAAATATAAAATCAGAATATTAAAAATCAAATAAAAAATAAAATCAAAAATAAAATTAAAAATTAAAAATTAAAAATTAAAAATCCACAAAAATAATAACATGGACAAGAAAAGAATTGAATAATTTTGTGCATTTATTTTTGCCCCCAACCGCTTGCTCCCAGTAGTCGACACTCTACACATGCTTACATGTTATACACGTGATGTAGAGTTATAATAAATTTTAACTCCACATTTTTGAAATTTAATTGCTTTATTCATATTGTGGATTAATTGTTGATTAACCGAGGTTTTGGTCGGTAGACGCAACGATTGTGTTCCTGCCTTGTGTGGAATGCATGACTGATGAATATCACGTGTTATCAGTTGGGAAACATTGTAAGTCCTCTAACTCGCATGCATCATTATATTCAATGATGAGATTTCCTTTATCTAATTGACTTGCATGACTTTTTTGCTATCTCACTCTGATTTTGAGAACCTAGGACTTAAATAAAAATCTACAAAATCATTAGGCGCTTGTATGCAAAATATCCAAAAATCTAAAACAAGGGGACTGCTAAATGAATATCAATCTTAATTAAAATCTGTAATAGACTTCATTACCTTGGGTTCATGAAGTACTCATTGTTTTCAGGTACCTTAAGAGGGGACTAAAACCCCTCCCTTGATCGAGGCACGACTCGCTAAGGATTAGAGTCAAAAACCGAGTCTGTAATTGCTTTGTACATCGCTTGCATTTCTGAAGTATTGGTGCTTATATTGTACGTGACCGAGTAGGGCCCCGTCAACGATGGTGTTCCCGCCTTGTATGGATCATCGACTTGATCCGAAGTACTAAGCTTAGGCCACGCCTTCACGGGTGTATTCGTCTCATCGGTTTGAATCTGAGTAGATCCTTGCATGCTCAAAGGTGATTCCGTTGCGAGCGAGACCCGAAGTAGTGGTTTCGCGTTTCGACTTCCTCCCATTATTTCATTGGTTGAGTAGGGATCCATGAAGGGTTACAAGGACCTCAAAAAGTGCAGACTACATGTTACAAAGGAGGAGGATAAGTACGTGATACTTTTCTGGCAGTACTCTCTCTCTCTCCTATAGGGTTAGCGTGCTAAGGACTTGTTATAAGATATGCTTGAAATAACAACTCTAAAATTTAAAAGATAAAAGTAGCTGATCCTTTACGGCTTCACATGACGTTGAGTTGGTGAACCCAATTTTGTATTGTGTTTGTATAGATCTAGGTTAAGGTTCAAAGATCAAGTCCCATGCATTTGTGCAAATTTTGTCTATGTGTTCTCTCTTTTGACCCCCTGCTCATTTCGAGCCTTTCTATTGTTTTACACTCTTTTTCTATTCCTTATTGATCACTGTATCCTTCTTCCTACATTGATCTTCTCTTGCTTTATGATGTCGATCCATGGATGGTTTACTCGGGACTCTGCCAACACCTGCATCGATTTCATGG
Organism: Ottelia alismoides; assembly: GCA_037367405.1. Lineage (NCBI taxonomy): Eukaryota > Viridiplantae > Streptophyta > Magnoliopsida > Alismatales > Hydrocharitaceae > Ottelia > Ottelia alismoides. Next base: position 602,050 of record JAZKJV010011573.1, read on the forward strand.
ACTCGGCATCGTCAATAGTTCGAGACGATTCCTGAGAATCCGATTCACACCTTGCGAACCAATCTCCAGACTCCTCATTTTCTTTCCATCCTCCTTTATCACCCAATAAACCGAGACTACTCTTTTCCCCATTTCGGCCATTGTGAGTGGAGTCGATTGTAGTCTACAACTCATACTCCATCCACAACCATCTGGGATAGACCCTAATCTCATATTAATCTTGGAGGTTGGAATCCAACTTCAAGTGGTCTGATTGGGATTCTCTCATATTGAAAATAGAAGTCCATCATGGATCCCAATCCAGAACTCATTTACTCAGACACATACTGAGGGATGGATCCCCAAGGAAAAGGAATAGGTCAACAGTCGCCCCAACCAAAGCATGGGCAGATGCCAGATCAGAATTAAGTGAATACTTGGTTGTTGGCTCCCATCCAAGACATAAAACAGCAATTAAAGGAGCAAGCATTAGCACAGACTGCATTCCAAGACATGTTGAATGACATGAGGAACATACCCATAGGAGGAGGTGGTGGAGAAATACCCCGTGATGATCCAGACCAAAAGGAGGGAGCAAGAAATGGGAACCCAAAATTGATGCTAAAGGAGATATATAGTCCTGGAGACAGCCATATGATAGAATGGATTTGCGTCCCTTCGATCCATGCTCACTTCGAGCTCAAGCCCCAGTTCCTTGCGCTCTTACCATCATTTCACAGGAATACCAATGAGGAGTCGTACATTCACCTGCAGTAGTTATCTCGCATATGAAGGAATACCCACTACCCTAACATCCCATTGGATGTAGTAAAGATGAATGTTGTACCCTTCAGCTTACAAAGACAAGGCCCTCTATTAGGTAAATCATTTGGGAAAGGTCTTGACAACCTGGGAGGAACTTAAATCTATGTTCCTTCACAAACTCTACCCTCTTGGTCGGGTCAACTAGATGTGAGCCAGGATCAGCAACTTCTCCCAAGCTATCTACGAGTCTATCCATGAAGTATGGGAGCAATTTACAAACATGCAGGAGAAGTGCCCCCAACATGATATACCGAGGACCAGCCTGGTCCAACACTTTTTCAAGATCCCGAATGTAGAGAGCTAGAGACTAGTTGACGTTGCATGCGAAGGATCCCGTTTTAACAAGGATGAAGACGTGGTATGATAGATTTTTGAAGAAATTGCCGAGGAAGAGGCCACCTTATCTTCATTACGCGCTTATCAGAGACAACCTCATGTCTTCCAGAAGTTAATTCACATGGCAGCATCCCAAAAGGCAGAGAGAGATGAAAGCTCCAACCTAAGCATCATTGGGAGTCATCTCTCAAACGTTGATATCATTGAGAAGCGGTCACAGGATCTTTAGAAGCTCGTTGTGATCGAACAAAGGATGCAATATTTGGACAAGCTGGACCAAATTGCCAAGCAGTTGGAACTGTCGGTGAGCACCATCAGTTTGTGTCAGTTGGTGAGCCCAGCATCAGAGACTCATGCTGAGAAGAAGGATGAGCCCCTACCACCACAGCAACATTAACTGAGTCCGCAACAGCCAGCGATCTAGTTCGTGTACTACGTACAGACACCCGAGCAGGCCCTGGCACAACAACAGATGGTGGTCTATTAGCCGGATTATCTCCTATCTTCTGATCCATCATTTCTACCACCACCATTGATCCAAGAAGTCAATGGTGTATGAAGTAACGATGCACAACTGACCCGTCGTGCGAGACAACACTAGGGCCAGCCACCAGCCAATCGGCCATACCACCAACCTTAGGGTGGTCATTTTGCACCGTCGTTTCAGCCTCAGCCTCAGTACTAGCATCACTCGTCTCCACAATACCAAGGCAACCGGAGACAGTCTCAACAGTACCCACAGCCACAATACCGTCATCCACAACCTTACCATCAGTATGTGGCTGGACAACCAATAGTACCCACCTCATCCATACCAATAATATCAACTTCTTCCTCCTCAGCAATCACATCAGTAGTCCCAGCCTCAGTCTCCCAACCATCAGCAACAGCGTGGCTTGCATGTTGAATCTCCTTAGGCAGCTCCCATGAACCAAAATCTGGATTGCTTGGCCCAACTAGTAAAGGGTATAGTAGAAATGACAAAGAAGCTAGACGACTTGACGACCACAAAACTCTTATCCCGACTCAGGTCGAAGCAAATCCCAATAATTTCAAGAGGAAAGAGCATGTAGAATGTGATGTCCAGTATGTACTTGTAGAGTCAGATGATCGTAATTTTGTTTTATCTAATGTTGTTACTCTCAAGAGCGGTAGGACGTTGTCTCCATCTATTGCAAGCAAAGTGAAGAATAAAGCTTTGTCAGGTGAATCATCAACCTCTGTATCAACCATGCCAGCTATAGGTTCGGGTGAGGAAGAAGAAGTAGGAGCCATGCCAACGGTCATCCACCGTCTTCACTGTCAACAAAAAGAACAAAAAAACAGGAAAAAATAAAAAGACCAAAAAGATGATCGCCATCAAAATGAATCCGTGCCAGCCATGGAGGAGCCAGCATCAACAGTCGATCTAGCGCCAACCGACGGAGCAGAGACCACACTTGTTTTCTTGTCCACCACCGGCAACACCTTCATCTCCAGCATGTACACCTTTTTGTGATCCGGATGTATAGAATATTGTAGACAAAAATTTTGTTGTAAATAAGAACATTGCTTTTGATTTCAACTCTGAAGATATTCCTTTTCTTGATGCAATAGAAAAATCCAAAAAATGCAAAAGGAAAAAGTGCATTGTCTGATCCAGGAGTTGTGGATATTCTTAGCAATTTAACTGTTGAGATACCATTGATAAAAGCCATGGAATACATGCTTGTTGTGAAGAAGGGCTAGAGGAGGCATGCACAAACAAGCATCGGCCGACCCAAAACAACAAACACCAACAAGTCGAGAGGCACGTCCTTACCATGGCTACAGTTGCAACCATCAGCAATCTCCCTTAAAAGAAGCAAGATAAAGGAGCACCTTTGTTCAGATGCGAGATTTTTGACCAAGTCTTCGAGAGAACCTTGCTTGACAACGGTTCTTCCATCAACCTATTGCCCTCATCATTATTGCAAGAATTCGGTTGGATCCACTCAAGCAGACACACATGATCCTTCATTTCACTGATCGATCCATTAAGTGATCCCGATGTCTTTTGGAAGACGTTGTGGTAAAGGTTCAAGACATGCAGTTCGTAGTTGATTTTGTAGTCCTTCATATGGACTCCCCTGCACCATTACTTCATACCCCAATTGTCCTTGGACTATGGGTCTGGGAAGATAACGTTCAACTCGAGCAATCACAGAGTTACCACAGATATTGTTAGTGAGCTGAAAGTCGTATTTAATAAAAGCCATGCAGCACCGCCTGAAGCAGACTGTGAATTTATCACAGAGATCAGAGATACATTAGTCTCTTTGAATGACTCATGGACCCTAGAAATCCTCTCTCCTGAGGAGGACTAGGAAAGCACATTCGACACAAGCTCTGATGGCACTTGTGAGATAGAATCCAATTTGTTAATGCATCTATTTGATTCATATGAGTCATTTCATTCCTAACATGATGAATTCATTGCATATATGTTCGGCGCATTGTCAGTTGAACAACAAGCCATTGAGGTGAGCAACACTACCTCTAAAGTTATGGCAGATCATCCCCCTACCAACACACTTTCTGAAGTGACCGAGAAGAAACCCAGATCAGAACCCTAACTAAAGCCACTTCCGACAGGCCTTAAGTATGCTTTCCTTGAGGGTGAAAAGAACATGTATTCGGTCATCATCAGTATCAGGATGGCCCCATATCAAGAATCTCGACTTCTCGAGATTATAGAAAAGAACCCCAAGGCACTTGGTTGGCATGTCTCAGATCCCCGTGGGATAAATCATGCTCTGTGATCACACCATATCTGTCTGGAAGAAGATGCTGAGCTGTCCAAGAGTTTCAAAGAAGACCAAACCCAAATTTGCGGGGCGTTGTTATGAAAGAAATCATAAAATAGTGTGACACATGCTTCATTTGTCCCATCTCCGATTCGAAATGGGTGAGCCCTCTACATGTAGTTCCAATGAAATCGGGATTATCATGGTTACAAATGATAGAGGAGAGGGGATTTCTACTCGAGTACTGACATCCTGGCATGTATGTGTTGACTACTACTGCCTTAATGCGGCAACCAAGAAGGACCGCTTCTACTTGTTGTTCATTCATTAAGTGTTGGAAAGACTAGCTGACAAGGAGTTCTTCTACTTTCTGGATGGGTACTCCGGGTACAATCAAGTGGCAATCACCTCAGAAGACAAGTAGAAGACCACCTTCACTTGCTCGTTCAACGCCTATGCTTTCAGGAGAATGTCGTTTGGTCTGTGCAATGCACCTGCTACATTCCAAAGATGCATGCTTGCAGTTTTCGCCGAGATGGTTGGTAGTTTTCTCGAGGTGTTTATGAACAACTTCTCTGTCTATGGTGAAGGTTTCGATTCCTGTCTTGAGCATCTGGACATAGTACTTCAGAAATGTCGTGAAGTCAATCTTGTGCTATTTTGGGAACAGAGTCACTTCATGGTCACAGAAGGGATTTTGTTGGGTCACGTCATTTCCAAACGTCGCATGGAAGTTGATCCGAGAAAGGTGGATGTAATTGCCAATCTAGAGCCACCTCAGGAAGTCTGAAATGTGAGGTCATTCCTGGGGCATGTGGGTTTCTACAGGAGATTCATTCGTGACTTCAACCGCATTGCCCAACCTCTCATAGAGTTCTTGTGCAAGGAGACTGGGTTTAATGTTGATCAGCGAGTTCTCCTTTCATTTAATGAGCTGAAGGAGCTAATCACTCAAGCTCCCATCCTACAACCACCATATTGGTCTCTTCCTTTTGAGATCATGATGGATGCGTCAGACTTTACAATTGGGGTTGTTATAGGATAAAGGAAATGTAAGGTGCCCTATCCATCCACTATGCCAGCAAAACACTAGATGAAGCACAGAGAAATTACACTATCATAGAGAAAGAATTGCTGGTTGTGGTTTTCACCCTTGAGAAGTTCAGATCCTATTTGCTTGTATCTAAAAAGTCACCATCTACCCTGACCACTTTGTTATCTAATACTTACAACAGAAGAAGGATGCCAAGCCTAGACTGATCAGATAGATCCTTCTCCTCCAGGAATTCGATTTGGAGATCAAAGACAAGCATGGGTTCATAATGTGGTAGCAGATCACCTCTCCAGAATTAAGCAGCAAGAGCCTCCATTGAGTAATGCACCCATCACAGACACCTTTCCTGATGAATCGATCATGGCCGTGGATTCACTCCCTTGGTATGTTGATATTGTGAACTACCTCATTTCTAGTATAGTCCCACAAGATTGGATAAAAATCAAGGAGGATAATATCTTGTCCACCATCCATTTTTACCAATGGGAAGACCCACTTCTATCCAGGGAATGAGCAAATTGCATTTGATGATGGTGTATCCCTCAGGAGGAGCATCATAGTGTCCTCGAGCATTGTCACTCGCTCGAATCTAGTGGAAAACACTCTGGATACAAAATGGCAACAAAAGTATTGTAGTGTGGCCTCTGATGGCCTAAATTATTTAAGGATGCTACAATATTTGTGAAGCACTGCACTGACTGTCAACGATTGGAAGGTACCCTCACAGCTAAAGATTCCATGCCCCTAAAGTTCATTCATATCTCAGGTGTATTTGATGCTTGGGGCATTGACTTCATGGGACCCTTTCCCAACAGTCAGGCATACAAGTACATCTTTTTTATCGTTGACTATGTGAGTCCCTGTGTTGAAGCTATCCCTGCCCGAGCCGTAGACAATCGTACAGTTTGTCAGTTTCTAAGGGAGAACATCATATCGCGGTTCAGGATTCCGAAGATACTGATATCGGACGGGGGTAGTCATTTCATTAACAAAGAGGTCAAGAAATTAACGAAGAAGTATGAAATCAAGCACCGAGTTGCATCTCCTTACCATCCCCAGGCCAATGGCATGATTGAATGTTAAACAGAGAAATCAAGACGATCCTGTAGAAGCTTGTGAAGCCGGATAGAAAGAATTGGTCCCAACTCTTGGACTCCGTCCTTTGGGCATACAGAACCACTCACAAGTCTCCCTTGGGCATGTCACCCTATTGATGAATCTGTGATTCAACACTCTAAAAGTTGAAAATAGAGGTTTGTTCCCAAGTAATTAGCTGCATATTTCCACTTATATTGCATAATTGGCATTCATGCATGAAAAAACAATATCTGCATTTTAGCATTCATATTTTTATTAAATAAGAAGCCCAATTCATTTGTAAAAATCACCTGTAAATACCATATTTGTATCTATTTTGCACTAACTCCAAATTCAATAAAATCAACTCTATAGTGTAAATATTACTAACACTAATATGGAAAAATATCAAAAAATACTAACTTGTAAAATTGACCAATAAAACCCGAGTCCAAGTTGGAAACTAGGAGCCTTAAAATGCGCATATCTCTCTCATACAGTGTCTGATTTATGTCTACTCACTTTTAAAGTAATATACATTCAAAGACCTTCAAAACAAGACCAATTTCATTAAAATCGAAGATCGTATGTGAAACTTGGGTTTTGGACCCCTATTGTATATTGTACATATGACCTTTTTGCCCTTGTATTTTATCCTTTTATTTTATTAATTATTAAAAATCCAAATAATAGATAAAATTGTAAATATTCCTTTCATATTTTCCTTATTTTTATTTTGATTTTATTCTTATTTAAAAATAACAAAAAAATTTACAAAAGACAAAATTGTGATATATTATACCTATAAGATACCACCCAAAAATGCACTTTGTACATATGACTTCTTTTGATTTTTGGTCCTTCACAAAAGTTGTAGATCTCGTTGAGATGAGTAACTTTCGTGTTGACACTTTTTGATTTAAACCCTTTTGTTATTTCTTTTTTATTTTTCTTTATATTAAATTTTTGAATTTTCTGGGAGCTGCCACATGTCACCCCATTTATTATTATTATCAGATTTTATTTTATTTTATTTCTTATTATTATTATTTATTTCAATTAATTAGTTATTTTTATTTATTTATTTATTTTAATATTTGTCTTCTACCTTTATTTTCTCTTCAGTATTTTAGTAGCCTACTTATATTACTTTATTTATTTTTTTATTTATTTTATTTTATTTCCCTTTTACTTCTTCTCCCTTTACTTATTCCCCACTCCAAGTCACCAACTTCCCATCTTCCCCTCATCTCCCACCACTCCTCCAACTTCCACCCCACTTCATTTTCAACTTTCTCCTTCTATTTATTCCACTCATCCTCCTCGTTCATCTTCATCCACCTTCTACGAGAGAGAGGTTCGAGCCCCGTTTAAGCCGTGAGGTGACAGCTCCTCCTTAGACATTAAGCGATGACGACCTGCGCGAGATATGGGTTAGTCTTCGCGTAGTGAGCTTCTTGTCAAGCTCGCATAGCTTCTCTGATTTTTTAGCGCCAAATCGGATCAAGGCCACAACGATTGGAGTTGCAGCATAGCTCTTCCAAATTGTGGTGAATCACTTGTAAGCAATCCCTCTCCTTTTCCTTGTCATTTTTTTATCTAATTTTTTTTGTTATTTTACACATCTCAACCAATCATCAAATGCCACCACCACCATCAACACCATTACCATCATCATTATCTACACCACATCTTCATTCTCATTTTTTTACAAAAGAAAATATACAAAATCAAAACTAAAAAAAAGGAAGCCTCCTCCAGCTCCTGCACGTCACCGCCGCCACACACCTCCTCCAAGCCACGTGGCTCCAGCCACCACCGCTGGCCGTTATGCTTCCTCCTCCTCCCCCAACGACATCAGCCCCCGCTGCTGCGGCCGGCCCTCTGCTCCAGGCACACCGCCCTCCACCAGATCCGTCACCAGCCCCTGGCTGGCCAGTCGCTCCTCCCAGCCACGCAGTCCACCCCCACATCCTCTGCCCGTCCTCACGCGTGTAGGCCCACATGCGGCCCTCCAACTCCAACCGCCAACCTCAAAGCAGCTGTTGCGCGGCCGGCCAGCCCCGCCAGCCTAGCTGCCTTCAGCTCGCATCACCCCATCGCGCCCTCGCTCCAACAGCACGATCCGTGCGAGCCCAGTCACCACCGTCCCGTGTTCCTGTGCGCTGCACGCACCAGGACACAGCCGCACCCCACGCATCCAGCTGGCGCGCCCTCCTATGTGCGGTCGCTGCCACGATCCTCCCTCCTCCGTGCAGCCATCCAGCCTTAGCGCCGCCCCTAAGCACCTCCCGCTACCTCCCCCAGCACCACCGCGGCTCCACCTCGCGCCCCGTGCCGCCTTTGCCACCCAGCGCAAATCTCCAGCAGGTCCACGACGTCGTGCCGCCCGTCGCTGACCGCCAGTTCCCCCGCGCTGCCGCCCCGCGAGTCCGCTCGCGCCTCACGCCCAAGCCCTAGCGGGAAGGTGGTTGGAACCCATGTTTCCCACCAAGAGCAGGTCTATTTTATTTTATTTTTTTTGTGAAAATTGTAGTTGTGTCCCTTTAGTTTTCTTTATTTTCAAAAGCATCCATGTGCACATTGAGTTTGTTTATTTCATTTATGTAATTGCAAAGATACCCCCTGACTTTATGTATCAATTTGGACAGTCATCTTGCATCATTTATTTTAATGAAAAATAGCACGTTGATGAGCAACTAATTCTTTATCATTCTGATATTTATTTGTATTTTTGTGAGCATTGAATAATTTATTAAAAATCAGAGTTTTAAATTCAGTGATGTTTTAGCCATTTATGCTATAAAATTCGCTCATACTCAAATATTGCTTCAAAAATTGTGCAAAAATTATGGATGATGCCTTAAGTGCAATTTAATTGTTATCAAAATTTCATTTAAATAGGAGTTGTCTCTTGCCTAAACTAAATTTTTGAGTGATTTCTATAATTGATTTTTAATTAAGTCCACGAATATTATTTTTGCGAATTTTAAAGTCTCCTGATTGCTCATTAGAATATCTATTGGAGATAATATTTTTTCTAGAAAATTTAATTTCATGGATTTATTAGGAATTAAATACTCACAGTCACTCTATTTGCTTTAAAAAATTAATAGAAAATCATATATTGTCAGAAAATTCCAAAAAATTAGTTAGCTTCATTTCATCATGTTTAACTTCCAGTAAACTTTTCATGATTTTTGTATTTTATTTGCACGAAAATCTGCATAAAAACCTCTAAAAAGTTTGTGTTTTTCATTTGTGCATCTTAAATCCAAAAATTCCAAAAAAAATACATTTTGCATTCATCGTTGGATTAGGTTTCCAAGAAAATTATAATTTGGCTAATTTGAATTAATTTCATATTAAAATTAAATTTGGCTAAGTTGTTTATTTTCTTAATAACCTAATTCATCTGCATTTGTGCATTGGCATTTTATCGCAAAAAATACAAAAAAAAATCCCACTTGGAAAACCGTGACCTAATCCCTCTAACTTGGTCCGAAGTTGTTCCTTTGCCTCCTTGAGTCGACCCTGGGGCTTGCCTAGGTTAAAAAACATCAAACCGTGCATTAGTTAATTCATCGATTCATGCGATTATTTTTTGATCGATCCTGATTGCCCAACTACAACAAAACGGTACAAACATACTTTTAATTAAAAGGGCGATTTTCATATACGTCACCTATCGTCATGTATATGGAAAACCATGGCGTCTGCTCGTGGATTTGATTCATGCAATTTGGACTCACAAAAATGTGATCAGAAAAGAAAAGAGGATCTGAACTGGCTCCTGGAATTCCAAGACTGTGCTTACTATGACACATTGATGTACAAGGAGAAGGTTAAACGTTCGCATGACCGGAACATCAAACGAAAGACCTTCAAGACTAGACAGAAAGTGTGGCTATTAGATGTAAAATTAAGATATTCCCAGGCAAATTAAAGAGTAAATGGATAGGGTCATTCATAGTGCAAGAAGTGTGTGACAATAGAAGCATTGTGATATCAGCATTGTCTCCTGACGTACAATTGTTTGTCGTCAATGGTCAGTTACTGAAGCCTTATATCGAGCATGATACTTTCTTGGTCGTTGTCGATTCTGTCCAACTGATATGCATGGAAGAAGCATCCACAACCTTAACAGCATCAAATATTCATATAATGTCATTCAAAAACTCTTCCTTTCAGTTTTCTTATTTTTCTTCTTTTCTTATTTTTTGTGTATTCTCTATTTTCTGCTTTCTTTCCTCATTCATTGCTTTTATACTTAGGATATGCTCCATTCTAAGTAAAGGGGATGAGTGATGTAACTTGTCCATTCTTTGTCTCACCACATGTCTCCTCCCTTGTTGATATTCCTATCTATACTTAGGGATATCCTACCCTGAGTATAGGGGGAGACAAAGGTGAACCGTGAGTTGTTCATTACCACCCTCGACCCTCCTTGCATGTAGATAATGTCTGCTATACTTAGGATTATTTGTTCCAAAGTATGGGGGTACGGTCAACTTTTCATTCTTTCATCATTATTCTTTAGTTGTTGTAGTATAGGCTTTTCTATACTCAATACGAGTTATGTCTCTTTTTTGTCTCTTTGATCTATGAGGACATAGCTCAAGCTAAGTATAGGGGGTCATATATACTCTGTATACATTTTAGCAATAACTCGTACTTTCGTATTTTCAAAATAAAGATGGCTAACATACTATATTTAAACATACAATTCATTAAGGCAACTAATAAAAAGATGTCTATTATTCCTCAATTTCTTTTTGTATATACTTATTGATAAATCAAGTAAAAATATTTTGCAAAATGTTTGGAAAATAGTTTGAAAATCTATTTGAAAAATCCTTTCAAAAGTGTTTGAAAAATATTTTGTAAAATGTGTTCAACATTGTGAAATGTTTGGTTTGTAAAAATTTCTTTTCTTTTGTGAAATAAAAATGTTTTGAAAACCTATTTACCAATGGTTTTGAAAATGATTGCAAAAATATTTGAAAAATCTATATATAGTGTTCAAAAAACCTTTGTAAAATGATTTTCAAATGTTTGTAAATGTTTGTAAAATTTATTTGCAAAAAAAATTTGGACTATAGTTTCCAAAAATGTTTATAAAACCATTTTCAAATAAGTTTGAGGAATATATACATAATTCAAATAAATTCTTCACACATTGTATATACATACTTACAAAAATAACTAACATTCAATCTGTAAATCCTCCAATCTCAATTCTTGTAAATAAAAAGATACACGCCCATGTAAATATCTGTGCATACTTCTTTTTGTGCAAAAAATCTTTTTGTTTTGAAAAAATCCGTAAAATTTTGCAAAATCCAAAAAATTGCAAAATCTTCTTCAAAAATTGTATAGAAATTTGCAAAACTTTTTTAAAAATCCATACAAACTCAAAATTAGAAAATGGCATCATAAAAATTTTCTTGCATTGTACATATCATTCACATTTTTCAGAATAATATAGATGATTGAACAAGTCGAAATAAAGTCTTGAGATTGGAGCTTGGAATAGACCTTAATGCACCTAATTTCAGAGGAACCCATTGGGGACTGGAAAGTGGAGATGTTTCAGGTCATATTGACTTAATTCTTTAGGTTCTATAAGACTGTGTTCATGATCCAATTCAATGTGCTTAAATAGAACCCTTCATATCACCCATACGACTCCTGAGACAGTGACTTGACTGGAAACCTCGCACCTAGCACGTAGCTTAAATCAGATGGTCCGTTGAAAAATCTTGGAGTCTAAGTCGGGACAATACAAGGCCGCTTGTCAAGGGTGGATCAGGAACCATTTTTGGGGATTGACGATACCGGTACTCTAACCCACTTCTTTTGGTAACAATGATATCTAAAGACTGGAGACAGATTGAGATAATGATTTGGATGGGGAATGGTCTACTGGCGCAACATTTCCAAGACCCCAAAATAGTGGGTGGAACAAAAGATACTATATCCGCTAGGGTACAAATAGGAACGCAAAAGCTATACAAAGTCAAAGAAAATATCCAAAGAATCCTATACAAAAGCATTCCACCAAAAATTTGAGCTTCAGAAAAGCCTGCTTCTTGATGAAGAATTGGTTACACTGACCGACTTCACAAGGGGATGAAGACTACACTGGTCTCTTCCCGCTTCTTTTTCCATTCTTCTAACTTCTCTCCCCCATTCGATTGTAAAGACCAGGAGCACTTGACCTTAGAAGGGAATATATGTCTCCACGAGGATGAGTTACTAGAAGAGCATACGCCTTGATGGCTCAATGGTTTTGTCTGGGAAGATTGGACAAATTCACACACATGGTTCTATCATTTCAAGGTAGCAGAAGTATGTGACTGAGAGGATGGTTCTGACCTAGTCGTGAATTGGACTGGATGATAGGAGTGGAATCTGAGGGATGTTATGTTACACATCCCGACTTCAATATGGTTCTGAACACGCCAGTAATCCAAAGGCCTTCTCTGAGCTCCAAACTTTTACTTTGTAAAAAACTAGTTTAAAAGTCAACGATTATTCCAAGCTATTTATTTCTCTTTTCTTTATTTTTATTTTCAGCACTTATTGCAAAAGTGTTTGCTAGGACTAGTGAAGGCAAGTATAGGGGGTGATGAATCTCCATTTCATCACCTTTGATCTATCATTTTGCCTTAAAAACCCTAGCTAATGCATGTAAATAGCATTATTTTCTATAGATTAACATTCATTATTTAGTCAATTTAGTGTAGAATATTATTTTTAGTGTCAAAATTATAGAATAAAGGAAAGAAAAGAAAAGGAACAAAATACCAAAGGTATTTTATTACCCTAAACCCCGAGACCTAAGCATCTTGATGAGTGGGTTGACAAAGAATAAAGTAGGGGGAGATAAGGGCCAATAAATCCAATATATTCTTATTCACTAATTCATCAATAAGGCATTTTTGAGACCTATTTTACTCTTTATTATTTATACCTCAAAAAAAGAAGCTTTGTACATGAAAGTTGTAGATAAAAATACAAATAAAAATACACAATTGAGTTCATACAAAAATAATATATAGTGTACATTTTATTCTCAGAATAAAAAGCCAAAACCCAAACTTCCCAGATCCATACCTTCTAAATAGAAATTCAAAATACATCAAAAACACCTTTAATTGTATATAACTTTTAATAAGCCATTTAATGAAGGTGGTTTCATATTTTTTGGAGATAAGGTGTGAAAGTTAGGTTTTGGACCCCTAGCATGCAATATACCTCAATAAAATATTCACTTTATTTATTCATTATTATTTTTATAATTTTTTATTTTTATAATTTTGTAAATATTATTTGCATTACATATTTATAATAGAAAAAAACCATAAATAAAATACAAAAATAAAATAGTGTACATAAACACATGGATGAAATACATATACTTATACATACATATATTTATTTATTTATTTAATACCCCTATTTATTTAAGTGTACATAATATATCAAGAAAAAATACAAATATATTTAGGTGTATAAAAATAAGTTATAAATATATAAAATAATAAAATCAAAAATTCAAAATAAAAATAAAATACCCGAAATATAGATAATATACATATAAATATAGCCCTTTAAAATTAACTTGTACCAAATAATCTTGAATAAATAAATAAATATCATAATAAAATACAACATAAAATAATAAAAAATATTTTATATCTAAAAATTAATAAAATCATTACTATTTTTTATTCGTTTATTTTTGAATAAACAACATGTTTTGTCGCGACTTGGATTGGCGTGCCCAATCGCGTGGTTGTGTTTGTTGACCCCTAGTCAACTCAGCCCCTGGCGCTCTGACCTGTCAGGGATATCGAGTCCCTGCTTTTCTACCATTTTTCATGCTCGATCCATCGAGCCTTTTCATCGTTTCTCCACGTCAATATCTACCTCAATCATCATTAATCTTCGCCTAATCCCTTAATCCCGTGTATAAAGACCAAATTTCTTCCAAACCCTAGGTCGATAAGGGTCTCTACTTTGTCTATAAATAAAAACATCTCCTCCGCCTTCCTTTTCTCACCCCTCTTTGAGCTCCATTGTGCATCTTAGTGTGTGTCTGTGAACCACCGGTGATAGAGATTGCTTCCTCTGTGCCTGGAGAGCGTCGGAGCAAGGAGGAGAGGTGATCCACGGCGGTGCTCCTGCCTACCCTGCTCCTTGCCCAATAGCAAGTATAAGAGCTACATATTTTATTCCTTAGGTAGATTTTTACATCATCATTTCAACTCCGTAATTAGTTTTGCATTTAATCGAGTAGGGTATTTATAGTTCCAATTAGTCCGTTCACTAGAGCCATTAGGGCTCTAGGCATTCCGCCATGTTTTATCCTTGTTCCGACCACCTCGTTCATCCCATCCTCTTTCCCATCATGTTTTTCATCTGATTCATCATCTGGAGCAACCTGATCGTGCTCCGATCAGTGAATCAAAGCTCACCCTCTGCCTTACATCGGAGCTTCGCCATCCACCTCATTTATCATGCATTCCAACTTCATTCCAGGTCGAGGTCCATCGCCTCGAGCCCTAGCATCTTTTCATGCAGGTCCTGCGCTGAAGGGCCCTTCCTGGGCCAAGAATCGCACCTATAAAGGTTCATCAGGTGCTCCAGCTTCTTCAACATACCAGGACCCCATCTCTGGGTCCTGGACCTTCTCGAACCCATCAGTCATTACGGACGAGCCTCCCGGTCGTGTAGCACCCATGATCGTCAAAGAAGACCACAGGAGGAGCGAGCATTCCCAGATCGAAGGTCGGGGTAGGTCCCATTCTTCCATGTTCTTCGTGACGAGCAGATACTGTCCGATGAAGAGGGTACCTCCAGTTTTAATCACGGTCGTTCATTTCCCGTACCTATGGGCCGTTGACGAAGCGCCGCGATTAGATCTGAAGCGTCGATCAACGAAGGGGTATAGTATCGGAGGCTGTGCGAGCGACGCATGGCAAGTAGATTGATCATAATCGTTGGATGGCGCGTCCTTCGGGGGTAAATTTCAAACCTAACCCACCTCATTTCTATATTTATTAGTCTTGTAAATAAAGATGTAGTGTAAATAAAATTGGACTTTTTACAAAGAGGACCCTGGATTTATTTAATATTGCACTTTGGTATTGTCCAACTCAACTCATTTCTCGTCCCATGAGTTGGGAAAATTGCATGTAAACCCTCCTAGGTTCTTTAATTTATTTTAGTCCATTAAATTTAAATATACATTGTACATTTCTGGGAAAATTACACATGAGCCCCTATCTTTAATTTTATATTCAAATATGCCCTTCCTAGTTCATGTATTTTTGGTGTTTGAATTTTATTTATTAAAAATAGCACCCATTCTCTAAAAAATATGTGAAAATAGCGTTATATGTCTGCTAGCATTCTTCTTCACTCTAAATATTTATTTTGGCATTATTAGCATTTTTACTATTTATTAAAATTCAAATGAGCATGTTTTTGTCCCTGACTAATTTAGAAAATACCAAAAAATTAGAAAAATATTTTGAAAAAAATCCAAATATATATATGTTGTTTATTTTAGCATATTTTATCTCCAGACGAAAAACTCCTAAAAATAGAAAAAGAAAAACCATAAAAATTAAAAGGCTCCAAAATCCAACAAAAATGTTAAAAATAACCAAAAATCCCAAAATATAAATTTCTGATTCTGAATTTTATCCATATTATTATCTATGTATTAATTGACTTGGAGGATTTTGGATTTTATTTGCTATTTTTCTTTTTCAAATCAATTTGGCCTAACTATTTAGGATATTTTTGACTTTAAAAACACAAAAATTAGCGCAAATTCCAGAAAATCATAAAAACATGAGAAAATATTTAAAACCCAAAAATATTTTATTCTCTATATTTTTTGTTTTTATGAGTATTTATAATTTTATAACCCTGTATTATATGTATAGTCTTATATATTCCTATATTATATAATTAATTAAAAAATAAAAATCAGAAAACAGAAAAGGGGTTTCAATTACTAATACTTGTATATGTTTATATATATATATATAAGAAGAAACATTTATATATGTATGCATACAAATGTGTATCCCTTATGTGTATATCTCTATCTATGTGTATATATGTGTAAATAAATATGTATATTAATCTAATCTATTATTATCATTAACTAATATACATATACTTACTATTATTTAACCAATATATATACATAAAACTAAAACCCCCCTAAAAACATATTTATACATATTATACATTGATTAGCAATAATCATATGCTACCTAACTTGCTTTTTGTGGTTCGACCTCTACACATGCTTACTTGCTATACACTTATGTTGTAGAGTTATAATAAATTTTAACTTCACATTTTTGGTATTCATTGCTTTATATTCATTGTGGGTTAATTGTTGATTGACTTGGGTTTCTTGAGAGGTCAATGCATCGATTACGGTCTCGCCTTGTGAGATCGTGTGACTCCTAGAAAATTCTCCGTTATCAAGTTTGCAAAGTCTGAACCAAGTACTTGGGAATCGCCTCGGATTATTGGCGATGTCTTACTTATGGACTCGATGTGGGTGCCAGTGGAGTCCCGACCAAATCATCCAGGAGTCGACATCTTGGAATCAAAAGGAAGATTTTATGAAGGATGAAAGATACGATGATGAACACGAAATAAGAGGAGTGCAAAACAGTAGAAGACTCCCAATGAGCAAGGGTCAAAGAGAAATGTAGAAAGAAGGAAAGAAAAATATCATAAGAGTGCGAGACTGATCTTTATATCATAATATAGATCCAAACAAACACAAAACAAAATTGTGCTCACCAACTCAACACATGTGAAGCCATGAAGGTTCTTCAATTTTTATCTTTTCAATTTTATTGTGAATTCAGGCAAAATTGTAACACGTCCTTAACGGTCAGCCCTAGAGGAGGGTGTGTCCTGCCAGGAAAGTACATCGTACTTGCTCCACCTCCTGTGTATCTTGTTATATGCACTTTTTGAGATCATCAATATCGGGCCTAGGGGGCTACTCAACCAAAGAAGAAGGGAGGAAGTCGATAGGAGAAACCACGACTTCCCTAAAAATGAGGTACTCCGACGCAAGACGATGAGACTGGCACACTCATGACGGCGTGGCCTACGCTCAATACCTCAGACCAAGTTAGATACTCTACATAACATGATAGCATCATCATCGACAAGGCCCTACTCGTCTACGTACAATGGAAACGCTAATACTTTGTCGGTCCTAGTTGATAATTGAGGCAACCACAGATCGGGTTTCTGGATCTATTCCTCAAGGGTTATGCCTTGCTCTCTCTGGGGTGTACCTAAATACAATGAGGTCTTTGTGAACCCCAAACAATGACGTCTATTACGAATTTTAATTGAGGTCAAAGTTTATTTAGTAGTTCCCTTGTTTAAATTTTTGGATTTTCAATGTTTTTGAGTATTTTTTTAGAAATAAACACTAAACGATTTTTTGGATTTTCTTTTAAACCTAAGTTCTCAAAATCAGAGGGATATAATAACAAAGCAATGCAAGGCAACACAAGGATGGAAATCTCACCCTCATGTCAAAATGATGAATGCTTAGATAGAGGACTTGCAGTGCTTCCTAGTTCTCTCCGTGCAGGATGCAAGAAAAGAAATTTTAAACCTAATATATATGATATTCAAATGATGAAATCACCCTAAGCAGAACTGTTATTATCATGAAGCATAAAATTGAGTTTGATCTAGATCCAAACTTAGACTATAGGAACATGCAAATATTAGGTCTGTGGACCTAGCTTACTCAATCAAGCAACCCTACAAATGTTATGGGCTCAATCATAAAAAACAAATAAAAATAAAGGTGGAAAGCACAAATCGTGAGAAACAAAAGAAAATAAAGGGAAAATAGAGAGAACAAAAATGTGTGAAGGCCAAGAAATCCATGAATATATTGGGTGAAACCCAAAGCGAAAAATCACTTGTAAAATATGCTCGAGTGTTTTGAGTGTCCTCTTGTATTATTAAAAATTAATAAATGAAAATAAAATGATTGTCTCTCTCACACAAAAATAAAATAAAGATTCTATGCTAGTAGCTACCCTCTCTCTCTTGCTCTCTCCAATTGGCTCACAAGATAAAGAGCCAATCTCCTTGCAGCTCGGGTGCACCAACCTCCTATTAAGTCACCTTTGTTATGAGGTCCCTCACAAGGAATTAAACATAGAAAATGTATTAGCATAGATAAACAATTATATTGAATAGAAGGAAATAAATTAGATAAAATGATGAAAGAAAAAGATAAACAAAATCTTTCCTAAGCGTTGCTCCTCGACAATGGCCTAATTTGATGAACACTAGATCGTGAGAGGGATCCTAACATCCTGTCTTGGAGGGTCTGCATTGCCCGATAAGTCAGGTCTAGCAATTGCTGTGTTGAGTGCTCTCTCAACTCTCAGATACCCATAATCTAATGCATCAACAATTAACCCAGAATAATGCTCAAGCAATAAGTACGGTGAGGTAAAATTTATTATATGCTACAAAATAGTATATATAGTACGCAAGTGTACGCGTCGAACCACAAAGGAGCAATGGGGATAACCCCATAAATTGACAATCAAAAGAAAGATACACAAATATTTTTATGTGTTTTATAGGGATTTGTAACTTTTTGTGGGTTTCTAATATTTTGTATTTTTCGGATTTTTAATTTATATTTTTTGTTTTTAATCATAAATTTTTTATGTTTTTCTAATTTTCTTTTCCTTTTTAATATGTAATAAGTTTATATATTTATATATAATTATGTTTAGATAATATATAATATAATAGCTTAATAAGATATAAATGTAATATATATCAAAAAATACCTTAAAATACAATCCTTTTTATTTTTTAAGGGATTTCAAAGATTTAGGGTATTCATAAATATTAATAACAATTATAATTTATATATAATATTAATAAATATATATATTATATATACAATATTCTATTTATAGATATAATTACATATAGTTACAAATTGCAAAATAAAATGTTTTTATATTTTTAATATTTGTCTATAAACTTTTCTTATAATTTTTCTACTTTTTTGTATTTTTAGTTCGATTAAAAAAGTCAAAACAGTGACTAAAATTTCAGGCCGTATTATTTTGGAATTTAAAAATAGAGAAATGTCTCAAATCTTCCAAAACTATTTTTATTATATATTACATATAATATAAACAAAATTCAGTAATAGAAACTAATGTTTTTGAGTTTTTAAATAATTTTTGATTTTTTTATAAGGTTTTTGGAGTTTTCCAATTTTTTATGTTTTTCTTTTGTAATTTTTAGTGATTTTTGGTATGTAGATGCATTATACAATAGTAAAAATAATATATTTTTTAGAAATTTTCAAACTATTTTTACATTTTTTGTAATTTTAAATGTAAACAAGAGAAATATGCTCTTTTTGTATTTTTAAAAACAGGAAAATATTTTTATTGCCTCACAAAAATATGAGGTTTGATATAGTCTCAAGCATTTAAAATAAATTTCCTTAGATTTTTAGTTGCAAAATGCAATTTTTATAATGGAAATACATAGAATAAATTTAATTGTTCTTGTAGAGATCTAAAATAAAACCTCGATGCATTTTAGAAACACATTTCAAAAGTCCAAGGGCATTTCGGTAAAAATCTCAGAATATTTAATTCAATTTGTGTTGGTAGGGGTGTTTTTGTAGTATCCAAAAATTTACAGGGTTGTATTACAATTTAACTACAAAAATTAACACTGAAATAAAAATTCCTTAGACTAAACAATAACAAAAACCCACATGGGTCCTATACAAAATATCCCTCCCCCTCACGTGTATGCGCATGTGAGATGATGTGGACTAGATCTCAATGCAAATAAAACAAATGCAGGACCTAAGTGCAAATATTATAAAATATTTTGAACTACAACTCTATGTTTTAGGACTAAAATCAAAATACAAAAGTAGAGGGGCGATAGTGAAAAATACCCCTTTTGTGCATGATTCAACGTTTGTGTGCGTTCCACTTGCCACACGTCACCTAATGAACGGTCGAAGATGCTTCGCTTCAGACTGGCTGGATGAGATCTCCAGCGGAGATCTAATAGTTGATGGCTCTACGATCCGACAACAGTTGTAGCATCTGGAGGAGAAGCACGATCGGACGGTTGAGGACAGACCTGAAAGAACGGGGAAGAACACCTAGCTGGGTGAACTTATATCCGACCTCCTGGTCGACTCCAGCCACTGGAGGGGCTCTCAGATGGCACAAAAGAAGACTTGAGGTGATCCACGTTGGCTGGGCGGCTCAGAAGAGTCTGGAACCCATCGATGGGGTCCTAGATAGCTCGAGAAGCAAAAGCTCTAGAAGTGTCTTAAACTCGGCAAAAATCAACCCCAGGAGGGTCGTCCAACACCAGGACTTGCAGAACAAGGCTCGCACAAGAGAATATGAGGTTCTTGGTTGGTTTTGGTGCAGAAATGAGTGAAGATGGAGTGCAGTGGAGGTGCTCTAGCGAGCAAGGCAGGAAGAGCATCGATTGCTCGATCTAGAGGTGATCAAGGTGCGTGGGATCTAGTTAATATGATGGGCAAGGAAATGGAGCGGTCAGGCGAGGTGGATGACTGTCAGAGCAAGGGGAAACAGTGGTCGGAGCTGAAGCTCCGACGAACTATGACTTCAGAGTTTAACGATAAAAGATGAATTTAAGCGAAACTAAAACCTGAGTTAGCCTACTGCTAGGAATGGAAAAATAAAAAAAAGACTAAGGCCCAACCTGTAGAACAATGAGCCGAGGTGGAGCTCCGCCTAAAGGTCTCTGGCGAGCTCGGATCTCCGCATCCGGTCCTCTTCCTCCACGCCAAAAGATCCGGCTAGCTCATTATTGTCACCATCAAGCTTAGGCATGAGAAATATTGAGGACATTGAGGTTAGACGTGACCAAAATTCAAATGGAGGCCGAGGGTTGATATATATACAAGGGATCATTGATCGAGGGCTCCAGATCAATGATGCAGGGATCGAGGAAACATGCTGGCGTGAAAGAGCCTTTATCAAGGAATAAAAGTTAAGGAGGGCTCAATCCGAAAGAACAGAAGAGTCGACAAGGAAAAATCAAGGAAGACAGAGTTGTAGCGCTTGACAAGCGCAAACCTAGGGAGGCCGAAGAGTTGATCGATGTCAACCAGGACCGGTGTCCCATTGGTCCATGTGGGATGCTAGGTGACAAAAGGAAAATAAAAAGAATATAATTAAAATAAAATAATAAATGAATTGATTTAATAAAACTCAAAACATAAAAAATGATTATTATTTTATGGAGTATTTTATTATGTATTTTGTTTAATTTTTTCAATTTAATTTATTAGGTGTTTTTAAATGTACAAATATAGGTCTATTTACCTATAAATTGGGTATTTCATTTTTATTTTGTATTTTAAATTTTATTTTTTCATATACATGATTTATATATTTATAAAGTTATTTAAATACACATTTAAGTAATTTTAGTGTATTTTTCTGACTTTAATTAGGTATTCCAATAATTATGTACACTTATTATATATGTATATACATGTATATTTTACCTATGTATTAAGGTACACTTATTTATTTTAATGAATTTTAACAGTTTTTATATATTTATATTATCTAAATGTATTTTAAATGATATTAACCAATTTCTAAAAATATAAGATATGAAAAATATAAGGAATTAATTAATTATTTTATACGTGTATCTTGCATAATGAGGGCTCAAAAGCCAACTTTTGCATCTTAAATTCAATATGAATGAAACCGCTTTCATTAAATAGATAATTTAATTCTATGAATAATAAATGTGAGTTTAATGAATTTTGAGCTCGTATGGAGAAGATACAGATCCATCAAATTTTCTTTGCATCTTTTTATTCTTAGTGTCTAGGGACACTGTGCATTATTTTTAAGTGACATAAATTTTGTATTTTTCTTTATATTTTTATCTCAAGTTTTATTTAAAAGTTTATTAATTTGAGGTATAATTATAAAGAATAAAATGGGTCCCAAAGTGTATTTATTGGGGAATAAAAATTAGGATTTTGGTTCCTTTATTGGCCCTTATCTCCCTCTACTTTCTTCCTTGTCGACCCAATCATCATGATGGCTAGGACTCAGGGTTTAGGGTCATTCAATACCTCTGGTATTTCATTTATTTTTGTTTTTGTTTTTATATTCTTTTATTTTTGGCATAAATATAGTGTTTTATACACTATTTATAGATCAATAAGTTAATGTTATTTTGAACAAATTAATGTTATATGCATACATTTAACTATGGATTTAAGTCCAAAATGAAAGAATAAAGGTGATGAAATGGAGATTCATCACATGTATGAGAGGATCACTTTGAGCAGCCATCTCCCTTTAGTGACAGTGAGAGTGAGAGGCAATATCACTCTGATTCTTCTAGTTGTCTCAGTTCTTCAAACTTCGAATTTCTCCCATTTTCCCACATTGTCGCATACACCTTCAAAATGCATTCACCTTCCACGTGCATCCACTCACATTCGTCTTATTCCCCACAAACTCCTCCGCCTTTATTCAACTTCACCTCCTTGCACAGGAGTCGAACCCAACTAGGGCTTCATCTTCAGCCCTGCATTCACCCTAAATTCAACTCTGAATCCTCTATTTCTACTTAGGCTATTGCATTAACATTATAGATACCAATGATCGAAATTGGGAGACCAATTTCGGTCTTGATTTTCTTCTCCAACGAGGTGTAGTTGTACCACCAAGCTAACCACCACAGAGCTTCCGCCAACCACCAACCTTCACGTAAGGGCTTCAGCCAACCCCTCGGCCTTCCCTTACTACAAAGGAACAAGGAGGAGGAGATATATCACTGATGGAGAACCACCCGGGATCCTCCACACATGGAGTAGGAGATCTGCAGACGAAGTACATGTCCACCGGATCAAAATGATATGACGACCTACAACAACCCCAAGCCTTCACGACAAACTAGTAGCCTCGGAGGAACCCTCACATGTCCCAAGGCACTCCAAATCATCACATGGTTCGAGCCTCCTCAAGGACCATGCCTCCTTCCATACATGCCCCCACAAGCCTTCCGCGTGACCCATTGGGAAATTTTCAAGCATGCCCCATCGATTCTTCACAATTACAGAAATACCCCTACACGAGGTTACATATAAGGCATGTCAGCTTCTATTGCATTATAGTCCTTTTTGGACCTTTTTATAATGATTAATCAAGTATTTAATGTGTTTAATTTGCATTTATTCCCATGGAATTAAACTTGAATAACTTTCTCATCCTTAATTGAATTAATGTGAAACTGAACTTGTTTTAAAGATCTATTGGTGCTCTTTAATATGTCATATTTGTTACTTTGATGTGACATGTATTGAAGTTTGTTGTTTCATACATCTTCATTTAATTTCATTCATTCATCTTAGCCCTAATTCCTATGATACTTGAATCCATATTTACTACACATTTGTAGAACTGAAGTAAGTGATTGGCTGATGATTCATATCATTTTAACTTGATTAATTTCTTAGTTATCATTAAGTGAACTATGATTATCATCAAGTAGGATAGGATTGGTGAATGAAGCTTTATTTTGGATCATATTTCTCTTAAATTAATGTCCATGCTTATGAATTAATTTGGGAGCATATATGTGATATTGCATTATTGTGTGTTGTGGTGCCTTACATAGTGTCAGCATTTTGTGGCATCTGAGTAAATTGATTTGCATATAAAAGGCGTAAAAAGACCATGAATTCATATGTTTTGTCTCCTTGACCTATATAGCGTCGGACTTGTAAGCCCTTGGTGATCCACTAATGCAAAAGTTATTGTTTTATCATATCCATCTGAAATAAATGATTGTGAATGCACTTAATATTAAGGCTCCTTTGTACAATTAGGATTATGTACCATCGCCATATTGAAATGAAGGATATGGTATAATCCTCAAGCACATCACGGAAGCGTGAGCGTCGTATCGAATACGACGAAGAACGACTAGTCGTACTAGTTGTTCTATGCAGTGGAATTTAAAATTTTCATGCGATGAAACCACATGATCCAAGAACGATTCCCGGATCATTTCATAACCACAACAAGTATAAAAGAATACCTCTTGAAGCGTGGTTGATCAAGTCTCTACGAAAAGAGACCTCCTGTCTCAAGTACGATCGTCGGAGAAGAAGCTTACGAGCGCGTGGATGAGTCGTGTAATCCTCGCAATCCAACGAGTTGATCCAAGCACGGGGAACTCCTGATCTCGTCGTACGAGATCAAACATCTTCTTCGCGAGCGTAGCACTCCAAGAAGATGGAGAACCGAGAACGTCGAAGCGGCGGTGCGGTGGCGAAGGCGACGACGAAGATCTCCCTTAGGGTTTGGTGGACGGCCACCAAGGAGAGGGAGAGAGAGTTGGCGTGTGGGGAGAGAAAGAGAGAGAGAGAGAGATGTGCTTCCAAAAGCATGTACAAGAGAGCATGGTATGCCTCTCTATTTATAGAGTTTTAGGATCCATGGATCTCAATCCATGGGACATATAAAATCAATGGATGAGATTGATTTATATCTAATCCAATGGTCAAGATTGTTGTTGGTAAAAACCAACAACTAATAGTTTAATTTTTGATTAAATATATTTGACAAATCAAATATACATCAATCCTAAAATTAAACAAATCAAATAAGGGAGATTACTAACATGGAGATTGCCTCCTCTTGTATCATGGTGGACGGCCACCAATTTCCATATTGGTTATGGTGGCCGTCCACTTGATTGCAAGTGGGAGCAATCTCATGTGATTTCATGAGATTGCAAATTTCCATGGAAATCTCCTTTATTTAATCCAACAACTTTTGTTGTGATTTATTCTTCAAAAATAATTCATGATTAATTTTGAGAATATTGCAATCTTGTCATTGGAAATTTATGAATCTTATTCACAACCCAAAACAAAATATAATTTACATTCTCAATTAATTACACAATGTGTATCCAATACACATTAATAATTAATCAACAAATATAAATTATAATTAGCTCTCTCTCTAATACATTATAAATCACATTTATAATATATTATGAATAATTGGATATTGCTATCCACACTATCTTTATCCATAATAATTAAATCACATTAAATTATATTGGATAATTTCTACACACAACAAGATAATTAAATCACACTTAATTATCAATTTCTTAATGCTTAGATCTTATGCAATTATTCTTGAACCCTTCAAGAATAATGCGATTTCTCTGCTGATACTTGGAGATAAGGACAGGGCGATTGTATTGTTCCACGTATAGTGACTTGGATATTGGGATCACATCTCAAATCCAAATCCCATGGACCTCTCATAGATGCTTGGTTAAATCAAGGCCGTAAACCTAATCTTCTCATTGCATCTGAATCTCATTCAGATCAATGTCCAATACGTTGACTAAGATTAGGTTACTTCTCTACTGAGAGGAGTCACTAAAATCTAGACCTGTTTCATCACTCCCTCGGAATGGAAGCGTCATGGTTATACAATCGTTTATGATCAAATCACCCTCAGGTATTCCCAATACCTGCACATCCTACATATTGGAAGACCTATGATCATTCTGAAGATATAGATCACTTTTACACTATCATCTTCAGGGTTTGATCACTAAGTTTCTCATTCTTGGTCATTGGGATTTGGTACAAATCATATGCTTTCACAAAGTATATATCTTACCTTCAAATTCATGTCATGCTTCCAAAGCACGATGACCATGCATGGAATTTGATCAGTCCCAATACCTCATGAGTGAGCTCATGTCTCCTGGTTCACAAGTGAACCTGTATGATCCCTTTGAGAGATTGTATTACTCATTTGTCCTTACATGCACACCAACTCGCCGGTGTATAGACCTTGGTTAGGTCATCAACCTATTGGTCTGCCAAATGTACATACTCAGACATATAGCAATACATCTGTCTCCGGTCAGAGGATGTGTGCCTATGTTGTGACAGTATTCAACATAGGTCTTTGGTTATCTCTATCTCGTTAAGTCAACTCTTTGACCCAAGTATTCTGACACCTCCGAATCTCTATTCCTATGCAGAGGACCTGCATCAAGAGGTCGGTCATATATCAGCCTAAATGAGAAAGGATTGCCATCTCCTACTCAGGCTGGAGATCATCTCTCAACAATCATTTGACGGTGCTTGATGAGTCCTCAATCTAACTCTTTAGATATTCATCCAAGCACCGGCATCTATGATTCAATAACAGAATCAACAACTGTATGACCATCAGATGGCCATGGTACATAACCCTAATTGTACTAA
The DNA here is from genome assembly GCA_037367405.1 of Ottelia alismoides. Taxonomy (NCBI): domain Eukaryota; kingdom Viridiplantae; phylum Streptophyta; class Magnoliopsida; order Alismatales; family Hydrocharitaceae; genus Ottelia; species Ottelia alismoides. The sequence continues at coordinate 628,484 of JAZKJV010011573.1, forward strand.
GGGACCTATTATGCAAATAGGTTATTCTTCATTTCAGATCAGGGAATGATATTCACAATAACATTTATCGCATAATGGCTCGTCGTGGGCTTGTATGTCTAACAATCTCCCACTAGCCCAAAGAGCCATTAATGGGTTAATCATTTAAACCCGCACTCATGTGACAATCATAAGCTATTTAGAAAATAGTTAGGTAAGTTGATCAGTCACTCTGTTCCCAAGAGACTACGCCAAGTCCTTTTACGGAACTTGCATATCTCCTAGTAATAATGTTCTCATCCAATGCAAATGTTGCATCTTATGCAACCAATACTCAATTTTGTTATAGTGTCCTTGACACTATAGCTCGATAATTATTATAACTAGTATGCCCATAATCCTTATCAGAATACCTTTATTCCTAGAGATCCCTATCTCCTAAGGTATCTACAGTTAATACCCTTATAGATCACTATCTACAAGGTCTTAAACTTTTGAAGATAAGACTTTGAGATTACTATCTCTAAGTTTCATAATCTTTGAAGATATTGTTATTACTGTAATCAAGTGTTTAATCATCATAGTAGGATCAGTAGCCATTTACTACTCCCACTGCATGGCAGACATATGGCTTTTGTACACATTTAGCATACACCCGGATTCTTGAAACGGATGCACAAGGGCAAGTAGTTTTAGCATTCACATCCTCAACTCTTTGAGGTGGTATTCCTTTAGATAGGTCAGTACCATATCTTGAGGGAAAGAATCCTGTCTTGGAATTTTCCATGGAAATGTCCAAGGTATACCATTAATGTGACGGTCCCAATACCCTCTTTTCTTTGCTTCTGAAAAACTTCAGAACTAAGATCTAAGAGGTATCCTTGAGATCATATCTCGAGGTATGGAACAACCAGATTATAAAACACTTATTATTATCATCCTTAGATCATTCCAAATGATTAGGATATCTACATTTAGCACGATGAACACAATGGCACTCCCACTAAGCTTCACATGGTTTATCAAGATTCTATCTGAAACCATAACATCTATGATTTCATCAAATCCAATATTCCAACTACAATAAGCATATTTGAGTCCATAGATGCAGTTCTCTAGCTTGTACACCTTTCTTTCCTCAATCATGAAGCCCTGGGGCTACTTCATGTGAATATCCTCAGAGAGGTATTCATAGAGGAATGCAATCTTGACTCACATTATGAAGATGTCATAGTCAAGTTGTGTAGCTATGGTTAGAAATATTCTGATGGGTTAAAGCAAGGTCACTAGAGAGTAAGTCTCATCGCAAGCGATGTCTTCTCTTCGGTGTGCAGCTCATGGCTACGAACCGAGCTTTGAAGGTCTCTACCTTTTCATCAGGTTTCCTCTTTCTCTTGAAGATCCATTTACACCTTAATGAGTCTTACCCATATTGGTGGATCCTCGAGGGTCCATATACAACACTTGTATATGAAGTCTACTTTAGACTTTATTGCCAACATCCATCTTTCCATGTTATGATCTTCAGAAGCTTCATCACATGAAGTCAGATCATTGTCAGATTCAACTGACACATGGAATCCATCTTCAAACTTATTTGAATAGGTATTATTGTTTCATCTTTAATTGTCCTTTTAGTTTCCAATTTTAGGAGCTTCATTATCTTCTCAAAGTTAAATGAGTTCCTTTACTTCATTTTCATCTTGATTCTCAAGAGAGTCATCCTATAAGAATCATATTCTCAAAGATGAGATCTTCTAAGAATCTCAAGGTCATAAAGTAGGTATCCAATACCATCCTTTATTTTCCTAATGAAGTAGCACTCTCAAGTGCTAAGTTCCAGCTTACTAGCATGGAATCTTATTAGGGATATATTGTAGTCTCTACTACATATATACCTGGAAACTAATAGTAATTATGCTAAAATTCATCATTGATCAAATCATGTCATATATGATCCAATTGTATCTCCCCACAACTCTCTTGAGTACAGGTACATTAAGAGGATTGAGATAGAAATGACATTCATATCTCTATAAGGTATTCCATGAATTTATCTAATAGGTACTGACTACCTAGATTAGATCAAAAATTCATTAATCTTTCTTAAAACTTTGGTTCTAAACCAAAGTTGTGAAATCTTTGAATATTTCTAAGTTTTCTAAGAAAAGAGAAGAAATCTCATATCACAAATAATCATCAATAGATATCATAGATCCATAATGTTTATTCTGATATAGATGATTCACACATATCAATATGCATGAAATCTTGAATACCTTGACATCTCACACCATTCTAAGGAAGGGTGTATTGGACATTTTTACTTTTGAATACAATATTCACAAGTATGTAAGATTTGAACCTTTAGACAATCTAAAGTTTCATCTCTCACTAATCTATTGATCACATCAACAGACAAATGTCCAAGGCTTGATGCAAGATCATCATCAAATGACCTTCATTCTCCTATTGATCTTTTAAGGTTTAATTTCAGTATTAGAAATGTTAATGAACAGTTCATTAATTTTTCTAATTTAGTAGAGTCCACAAGATTTTTAGATTACTATATGAAATATCTCCATCATAACTCCTTTTGATAGGTGTATTACAGAATTCACGTTTATTTCCAACATTTAGAAATAAACAATGAGTGTATTCTAATATCTAGGTCATAGAGACATTCTCTAAGACTAAGGGCTCTCCCACTAAAATTACACAAAGTCTATCAATCCAATAGAGATTGTTGCAACAATCGCATCAATATCCATGTGGATGACTATTTAACATATAAGATCAAGTTTCTAATCTTCTAATACATATGCAACTAGCAAGTATCATTAGAAGATTGAGATACAATTATTAGACTTTATCTTATCAAATAAGTAAGCCAATTTCAATGATTATATGCAGATTATTATGATGTACTATCCGATTCCTTTTCTAAGGATTCTAGGTAGATTTGATAGTCATACTATCAACACATCAACTTACTGCAGTATTGGCATTCATCCAACTCTTTGGATGTCATATGGAAGTCACATAAGTACAGTCATTTTTGACTTTCCTTCTTACTTGGGTCCAACCCATGCTTCCACTGCACTCCCTTTATCTATAAACAACCATTGCTTAAGATGAATGATCTCTTATAATGAATTCAAAAGATTTCAATATAAGAGCATTTCAACATTTATACATGCCTCATTCAACTCATACAATATGAATATTCTGAAGTTCATGAATGATCGGAGTATAGACAGTAGAATGATGACACTCATCATATATCTTAACTCTTAAAGACTTAGGTTCAGGCGGGTACTCAAATGATTTGAATACATCATCTCTTATAAAGACACCATTCTGCATGATGTAGAGAACTATGTCATTCATGATTAAATGTTAAGAGTACATATGTATGCCAGAACACCTTCTTAGATTTTATAAGGATTATTTGATAATTACGATCATCATTGACATATCACTTCCGAAGTACATTCAATGAGGGATCAAGATTATAGTGACATACAAACCCTAGGGTTGTAGTCCTATTGTCTATTTAATTGTCACCCCTCATTATTATGAGGAAACTTGCACATTGCAACTACATACAATATGTGTCCAACTGCAAGTACAATATCTTAATCATGGATCCAATCCATGATATTTTACTGGTTATTATTGAGTATAGTATTGAGTGGGTTTAATGAAAATTTATCTGAAATAAGAAATTTGCATAAATATATATAAATATATATACACACATTTTTCTTTGATTTAGGAATTTTATATCAAAGTTGTCTTGCCTTGTCAACACTCAAAGTTCATTCCCTTAATCACTTTCAATGTAAGAGATATACTTACCATTATATCTCAAGCAAGATCTGGGATCTCCTTCCTTATCTTTGTTACATCCCAATAATATGAGAATCTGCAACTCCGATAAAAAGAAACGGGAACATATTCCGCCTTGCAAGTCCAACTTGCATTCCCAATTCGGTCTTTAACACCCGGGCCCACCACCCCTAAGATTATGTTGACCCGTCGTTAATTGAATCAACCGTCAACAGGAATAGTACTCGCTATGCGCAATCCAATATTGCCCCAATAATATGAGGATCCGATATTGGGGTCACTACGCATACGGCCTTACTCTTTCGAGAAGCAAAGAGCTCGATCCAGATGCGCTTGCATATAGCAGCTGTCACTTTTTACAGGCGTCTCCTATATGCAATCCATGGCAATAGAAACCCTTCGCCTTGACGTGAGACCATGGATGTCACTTATGTGATCCTCCACCTCTTATTCAAAATTTTAATTAATTATCATGAATCATATTCACATAATTAATTCTTCTAAGGGAAATAATAACTCTATTCATAATAGAGTGTTTCAATTAGACATAATTAATTCAATCATATTAAATTAATTATCAATCCAATTCAATCAATCAAACTTGATTGTTTTACTTGAATATATATGGTATTATCTCAAAATACATATTAATTCGAATTTTAATAATTTAAAAAATACATCATGATCTTTCAGACATCATTCGTTCCCTGCCCATTATCATGGCCAGTACCGACGGGAGTGGGACGGACCGCATCCGGTGCAACCCGCTACCCCAGCGATCCCCGACTAGACACCATATCCACCTCGGGAAAAAATAATGCCGAGTCAATCACTTTGTACTTGAGATGATCATCGGTTCTTCAACCGAAATTATACCATATAGTAATAATCAAAACTTTTTTTTGATTATAAGGAAATTTGCTAGACAAATTCTCAATCCTATTCAAGCAAGGAATTTGATGATTGTGTTTCCAATTATAATCTAGATTAAATCTAATCAATTTATTGGTTGAGGCCAAGTCAATTAAGGAAATAATCATCTTCCAATATTTCTCAAATATTTTCCATAATTATTTTTTGAAATTAACAATTAATTTCATTAATTGACAATCACATGGTTCTTGATTAGGACTGTAATTTGAGCAGTGACCCCTACTTACTAAAATTAACATATCTCAATCAATTTAAATCCCAATTAGACAAAATCATATTTCAAAGATTGCTAATTTGATTTAGGACAGAATCTAAGTGATATTTCACGTATTTCGTGGGAGATCAAAACAGTAATTAACTCATTAATCATGTTAAGATTTGTAGTTCCCACAACAGTACATACAGGTTCATTAAAACAACCATATCTCGAGCAAAGGGAATCCAAATTAAGCAAACTTAGATCCTATGGTTTACTTATTTAATGAGGAACAAAATCCAAGTGATTAATTCATGTTTAAACAATTTAAACAAGGTCTATTTTATTCACTAAACATAAGTGCGAAAATCAAATGCGACAAAAACTTTCGCGACCTCTACGAACCCAAGTCGTCCTAGGTTTTTGGATCGTATCCAAAACCTTCGACCTAAATCTCTGATACCACTTAAAGGATATGGTATAATCCTCAAGCGCATCACGGAAGCGTGAGCGTCGTATCGAATACGACGAAGAACGACTAGTCGTACTAGTGGTTCTATGCAGCGGAATTTAAAATTTTCATGCGATGAAACCACATGATCCAAGAACGATTCTCGGATCGTTTCATCTATAACCATAACAATTATAAAGGAATACCTCTTCAAGCGTGGTTGATCGAGTCTCTACGAAAAGAGACCTCCTGTCTCAAGTCCGATCGTCGGAGAAGAAGCTTGTGAGCGCGGGGATGAGTCACGTGATCCTCGCAATCCAACGAGTTAATCCAAGCACGGGGAACTCCTGATCTCGTCGTACGAGATCGAACGTCTTCTTCGCGAGCGTAGCACTCCAAGAAGACGGATAACCGAAGAACGTCGAAGCTGTGGCACGGTGGCGAAGGCGACGACGAAGATCTCCCTTAGGGTTTGGTGGACGGCCACCAAGGAGAGGGAGAGAGAGTTGGCATGTGGGGAGAGAAAGAGAGAGAGAGAGAGAGAGACGTGCTTCCAAAAGCATGTACAAGAGAGCATGGTATGCCTCTCTATTTATAGGATTTTAGGATCCATGGATCTCAATCCATGGGACATATAAAATCAATGGATGAGATTGATTTATGTCTAATCCAATGGTCAAGCTTATTGTTGGTAAAAACCAACAACTAATAGTTTAATTTTTGATCAAATATATTTGACAAATCATATATACATCAATCCTAAAACTAAACCAATCAAATAAGGGAGATTACCAACATGGAGATTGCCTCCTCTTGTATCATGGTGGACGGCCACCAATTTCCATATTGGTTATGGCGGCCGTCCACTTGATTGCAAGTGGGAGCAATCTCATGTGATTTCAAATCTCCATGGAAATCTCCTTTATTTAATCCAACAACTTTTGTTGTGATTTATTCTTCAAAAATAATTCATAATTAATTTTGAGAATATTGCAATCTTGACATTGGAAATTTATGAATCACATTCACAACCCAAAACAAAATATAATTTACATTTTCAATTAATTACACAATGTGTATCCAATACACATTAATAATTAATCATCAAATATAAATTATAATTAGCTCTCTCTCTAATAAATTAAAAATCACATTTATAATATATTATGAATAATTGGATATTGCTATCCACATTATCTTTATCCATAATAATTAAAGCACATTTAATTATATTGGATAATTTCCACACACATCAAGATAATTAAATCACATTTAATTATCAATTTCTTAATGCTTAGATCTTATGGAATTATTCTTGAACCCTTCAAGAATAATGCGATTTCTCCGATGATACTTGAAGATAAGGACATGGCGATTGTATTATTCTACGTATAGTGACTTGGATATTGAGATCACATCTCAAATCTAGATCCCATGGACCTCTCATAGATGCTTGATTAAATCAAGGCCGTAAACCTAATCTTCTCATTGTATCTGAATCTCATTCAGATCAATGTCCAATACATGGACTAAGATTAGGTTACTTCTCTACTGAGAGGAGTCACTAAAATCCAGACATGTTTCATCACTCCCTGGGAATGGAAGCGTCATGGTTATACAATTGTTTATGATCAAATCACCATCAGGTATTCCCAATACCTGTACATCCTGCATATTGGAAGACCTATGATCATCCTAAAGATATAGATCACTTTTACACTGTCATCTTCAGGGTTTGATCACTAAGTTTCTCATTCTTGGTCATTGGGATTTGGTACAGATCATAAGCTTTCACAAAGCATATATCTTACCTTCAAATTCACGTCATGCTTCCAAAGCACGACGACCATGCATTGAATTTGATCAGTCCCAATACCTCATGAGTGAGCTCATGTCTCCCGGTTCACAAGTGAACCTGTATGATCCCTTTGAGAGATCGTATTACTCATATGTCCTTACATGCACACCAGCTCGCCGGTGTATAGACCTTGGTTAGGTCATGAACCTATTGGTCTGCCACATGTACATAGTCAAACATATAGCAACACATCTGTCTCCAGTCAGAGGATGCGTGCCTATGTTGTGACAGTATTCAACATAGGTCTTTGGTTATCTCTATCTCGTTAAGTCAACTCTTTGACCCAACTAATCTGACACTTCCGAATCTCTGTTCCTATGTAGAGGACATGCATCAAGAGGTCGGTCAGATATCAGCTTAAATGAGAAAGGATTGCCATCTCCTACTCATCATCTCTCAACAATCATTTGACGGTGCTTATTAAGTCATCAATCTAACTCTTTAGATATTCGTCCATGCACCAGCCTCTATGATTCAATAACTGAATCAACAACTGTATGATCATCAAGATGGCCATGGTACATAACCCTAATTGTACTAAGGGACCTATTATGCAAATTGGTTATTCTTTATTTCAGATCAGGGAATGATATTCACAATAACATTTATCGCATAATGGCTCGCCGTGGGCTCGCATGTCCAACATGAACACTATGCAGTTGGGAGGACGCAACTGACTTAACATGTGATATTCAATAAAGATCTCCAGTCTAAGAAAGAGATTTCAATCTTTCTCTAAAGACTAATTTTTGATCGACTACTTGATTCAAGTCCTCTGTATAGGAATTATGTCTCGGAAGTGTTAGAATAATCAAGTCAAATAGTTGACTTGAAGAGGTTGAGAAAAACTAAGAACTGAATCGTAACTGTCATGATCAAGCACAAATCCTTTGATCGGAGAAGGATATGCATCTATATGTCTGAGTATGCACATTTGACAAACCAATAGGCAGGTGACCCAACCAAGGTCCATATACCAGCGAGTTGGTGTGCATGTGAAGACGTATGAGAGGTATGATCTCTCAAAGGAATCATACATGTTCATGTTGATGATCCGGGAGACGAAGCTCGCTCATGAGATAATTTGGGGTCATTATGAATTCCATCCATGGTCGTATTATTTATGAAGCAAGAAATGAATTTTATATATTAATATATGCTTTTGGAAAGTATATGATTGATATTGTCACCCAATTACCAAATGAGAAATCTATCGATATATTCCGAAGAAAACAATCATACTTGGGTTTGAACTTCGGATGTATCAAAGTCTTCTAGTATGTAGGATGTACGAGTATTAGAATGCTCAGAGTTAAATCTATCTTAATAGATCATCTACCATGGTACTTTCATTCTGAGTGAATGGCGAAATCGGTTGGATTTTAGTGGCTCCATTTCTTAGCTTAATGATTTTGAGAGTTAATTGGATTAAATCCTATTTCATTTGAATCAAATGTTCAAATCTGAATTCAATTACAATAAAGAGAATTGGTGATGGAAATGGAAATAAATACACTCCGTGAGCTCATTTCTAAACTCTAAATGATTTGGAATTCGATTAGAAATGGTCAGTGAAGTCGTATTCAGCTCGTTGATACTTTCTCCAGCTCATGGAGAGTGTGATGTGCATCGTTGAGCTCACTTAGAGTGTGAATTATTACTGCTCGAACTCAACATTTGTAAGTAATGTATTGTCGCTGAAAATGGTATAAACCATGAATTTGGATATATATATATATCCAGTTTTCAAGTCACTACACGTGGATAGTATGATCTCCCCGACGTTATCTCCAAGTATCCGAGATTTTTGCTCATGAGTCCTATTTGGATTAAGACTCATACTTAATGATATCTATAATACGATAATAATTAATATTATCATGGATATGTGTATATCCAGGGTTTTGTGAATATGATCCACATCATATATATTTAACTAATACGAATATTGATTCATAATAGTATATATATATGATTATGATTTATATATTATTTGAAGGTATAAATGTGAATTGGATTCACATTGAAAATTAAATGAAATTGGATTTATATTTTATGGTGATGTTACTCTCATAAATTTCCCAGACATATGATAATTGGATTATCATGAAGAAAATACAACAACCAATTAGGACATCAATCGGGACAACAATTAGGGCATCAAATAGGACAATGTGGTTGTCTACAGTGAGTCTCCTAATTTTTATTTTATTTTGTTGTTTATTCTTGATGATAATTGAGGGGCAACGTGACTATCATTCTTAATTAAGATTAGGATATGATCCTAGCCCTTCATTGTTCATCTAAAGGCCATCATCATAGTAGTTCCTCCTTAGAGTAAGACTCTATGGGGTGTCTACTATGAGTATAAAAGAGAGGAAAAGTCTCTCTCTTGAAAACACATGAAATGGATGAAAGCCTTTGTCTTCTAAGTAGCCTTAATCATCAAGAGAGGAGTTTAAAGAGTAGAAGAATCTCTAATAAACATCATTCCCTCTCTCTCTCTACAGCCTTACACGTCCACCATCAAGGTTGCATCTTCTCTTCATATGTATGGCCCTACGAGAGATAAGATCATCTTCTTTGTCACGCTTCGCATACGTGCAAGAGGACTTGATTTTGAGATAAAATCAGAACCTTGAGATCTTCTTGGTCCCATCCTTGGGTGGAAAACATCAAGAAAAGTATATATCAAAGTTCGTAGGAAGCAACACGACTGATCATCGCGCCTACGAGAGAAGAGTCCTCATGTCAAACTTCATTCAGGAGGTCTCTTGCTTTAGAGATTCGCGCTTCAAGAAGTAACCGTGATCTCTTCCTAATATTCATTAGAATATTTGAAACCATGTCTGAAAATTGTTTCGTTGAGTATCTGGTTTCTCTTCGCATAAAATTTTTGTTATGCTAAAACTAATATTCTTACAATGAACACTTTGTACATCCAAACTGTTTGCTATCTTTTTCGCATTTCCATGATGAGAAATTCATAAAGATTTATTTACTTCAGATAGTCTTGCATTTCACTTAACCTAGTATTTAAACATGATCAGATCGCCTAATTGCTCGTGTCCCTCTGATTGACCCTGGACTTATCCATGTTATAAATTTAAGCCACAATTTCTTCACGATGATCAATTACTATTGACTCGTATTACAATGAGACATTATTAACTTAGTCAATTAGTGCTCAATCAAAAGGGAAATAATGAAGAGGAAGAGATAAAGGAGCATAGTTGGGCACAAGCAGTAGAGGGGGGTGAACACATATTTTATTGGGGGAGGGATCTCTTGTAGCAAGTTGTAACAAGCTAGAGATTGCAAGTGAGAGGGTTTAATGAGTTTAAAGGCTGCACAATCTAGGGGCCATATGCAGAATGAGTTGGGTAGATGAGAGATTATGATGGTAGGATAAACAGACTTGACTAGGAGTCATGAATCGAGAGGCTCGCGATGAAGGGATGAGATGAGGCAAATCTCACAACAGGGAGGGGTGGTAGTGTTAGAGTTTTAAGGAGAATAAAGGGAGTAATGCACATTTGACACACTTTTTAAGTGCAAATTTGATAATTCTTCACATTTTTTAGACTAAACAGTTATATTAATGGAAGTTAACTAATGTGTTATGGTGTTTGACTTAGTGAAGTTGCAATGGCATCGTGCGATTTCAAAGAATAGAAGAGATATCATGCAATTCTAGAAGTTATAAAGGGTATGGATGTAAAAGTGCTATAAATAAATAAATAACAATATATCAATCTTTCTAGTATCCATATCTTGTTTTACCATAGCTCCTTCATGTTTTTAGGATAAGCATTGTTGATGCCCCATATGCAATTAGATTAAGGGAAACGAACTATAAAGCTATCGTGATAGAGTTTTTATATGAGGAAGGGTAGTACTACATGGAAGCACCTTGAAAACTGATCTTCCTTTATCAGGTTGATACAAAATTATATATTATCGTATGACAACAAGAAAAGATATTTTTGGAATTATATTTTGGGACTTTTGGGAATAATGTTTCATTAAAAAGATTAAAAAATCTTATCTTGTCTATAACTTTTCCATTATGTAGGAAAATATTTATCATACACTGAGTCAAGTTTTATTATAATCTTAAGTCAGATCTTATGTTTTAAGTTCCTTTTAAACATTTATATATAATGGCAAATACTAGACTTCATTTCTTTAATGAAGTAGGGAATATAGAATGTTGATGGTGACATTGTCAGAACAAGGGAAATGAAGATGGAAAGAGGCCAATAGGAGAGTTTTGTTGATGTAAGATATATGAAGATGGAGGGTCTAGTCCAACAATAGGCAGCAAAAATATTAAACAATGCATTGAAAAATTAGAGGGGGGGGGGATTGTGTTATATGCAGAATATGATCAATCTAAACAAATATATCTTAAACAAGAAGGAGCAATCAAATGTAAATCATACTACACATAAAATTTATACAGGTTCACCCCAACTAGAACAACATCCTATACTTGAGCTTGACCCACTGATGAATCTCCATTTCATCACCTTTATTCTATCATTTTGGCCTTAAAAACCCTAGCTAATGCATGTAAATAGCATTAATTTGTGCATAATAGCGTTCACTATTTATTGTATTTATTGTGTATAAAATAAGGTTTTTAAAGCCAAAATTATAGAATAAAGAGAAGAAAAGAAAAAGGAATAAAATATTGAAAATATCTTATGACCCTAAACCCCGAGACCGAGTCAAGAATTGAGTTTGTCGACAAGGAATAAAGTTGGGGAAGATAATAGCCAAAAATAGAATAAAAACCCAATTCTTTTATTCTTTATTAAGCATTTTGACACCTATTTTATTCTTTATTACTTATTCATCAAATGAAAAAAATTTGTACATGAAAGTTGTAGATAATAATGTAAAAAAATACAAAATTGAGTTTGTACAAAAATAATACACAGTGTACATTTTATGCACAAAATAAAAAGCTCGAAACCCAACTTCACAGACCCGTATTTTTCAAATAAAAACTCAAAACATATTAAAATCATCTAATTGTGTATAACTTTTTACAAGATATTTAATGGCGGCGGTTTTATATTTTTTGGAGTTACTGTGTGAAAGTTAGGTTTTTGACCCTTATTGTATATTATACCGATTAAAATATTCATTTTATTCATCCTTCATTATTTTTACAAATTTATAGTTTTTTATAATTTTGTGAATATTATTCATAGCACAAATACATATTAAAAATACAATAAAACCAAAAGGAAAATGCAAAATAAAATAAATCTGTGTGAAAACATAGATGAAATACCTATGATTATACTTGTATAAAAATAAAAGGGAAACATATTCTTTTATTCTTTCATATTTTTATAATATTGTAAATATTATCTATATTCCATTAAAAATACAAAACCAAAATAAATCTCAACAAAATACACTAAAATAAAAAGATGTATATAAAACATAGGAAATATACCTATAAATATACCTACATAATATACATACTTATTTATTTAAGTGTGCAAATAACATCATAAAAATATAATAAAAATATATTTATATTGAAAAAATAAGTTATAAATATATAAAATAAAAGAATAAAATAATAAAACAAATATACAAAATAAAAATAAAAATATAAAAAATATAGGCAAATATACCTATAAATACACTATTAAAAATAACTACTAATAAAATACACCAAAAAATAAATAAAAACCATAATAAAATACTACATAAAATAATATCATTTTTATTTTATAATAAAAAATAAAAAATCATTTATTATTTTTAAATAATTACTTTCTAAAAATGTTATTTTATCTTTTAGCGGGTCTGCATGGACCAATCAGCGTCCGGGGTTGGTTGACTCTTGGTTAACTAAACCATCTAACCGTTCTAAAGTGACGTCCATGTCATTTCTTGCGATTGCATCCCTTTTTTGTGCACGATACATCCTTCAATCAAGATCGCTTCCTTCATGAAAAATCATCATTACTCATCCTTGATTCGCGCCCGATTATTAGATCTGATGTATATAGCTTCAATTCTTTGATTCCGCCCAGTCAAATAAGGGTGCCATCATTGTTCATAAATAAGCAACCTCCGTCCTCCTCTCAATTTTGGTCATCCTCGAATCCTTAAGTCCCCACCTTGGGCCAAAGCGCGTATACTTGTGACAGAAGGAGTCCCCTGGAGGTCTTGGATCACCTGGAGGAGGAGAAGATGCACCCAGGCCGCCGAGCACCGGCGACCTCTGCGCCCTACCTTCGTCAGCAGGTAAGAGATGCACTTTTTATTATTTTCATGTAGCCTTTTATTCCAACATTTTAATTATGTTATTAGATTGATCGTTAAGTTAATGGTTTAGCGTAGAATAGCCTATTCGTAGTTCATCGGAGCGGATTCCATCGTGCTCCGACCTTCAACCGACCCCTTGACCGCCCCATTTCGTTTCCCAGCCAGTTCTCCACACCCAACCACCTTGTAGCCAACCCGATCAGGTCTCAATCAGCGAACCCTTGCTCCACCTCTACCGCTCGCCGGAGCAGGTCCACTTCACCCCACTTTGCCCCGATCTGCCACCAAATAAAAGCCAAGACCTCTGCCATCTCCCCGCGAATGTTTCTAAACCTTTTGCAGGTCTTGAAGAGGTCATCTGAACCCTGTCGGGGATAAGAACGGAGCTCCAGGTCCGGGGCCTCGTCCAATCTATTGGCTAGGTCTCCGGTCATTTTGAAGGTATCAATGGATGCGAGAGACTTCCAGGAACGAAGAGAGACACTCGGAGGTGCTGGAGGAGGCCGGAGGAGCCCGCAATGTCCGATCAAAGCTCGCCCCAAGCGAGCTTCATCCCAGTTCTTCCAGGCCGGCTCATAGCCGTTGGATGATGAAGACTCCCCCAGTTTTGATCAAAGCCGTTGGATGTCGCCACGTCTTCATCGTCCGATCGCGATCCACGATCTAATCTTGGTTGTCCAGCGGCAAAGCATCATCGGTCGCTGGATGAGCGACATGTGTTAAGTGAGAAGACCAGCACCGTCCGATACCGTGCCTTTAATGGGGTAATTTGCATATAAAACTCCACTGTTTTGTATTTTATTATTTAGTCCTGTAGATAAAAGTTAATGTTATAAATAGTTTGGATATTTTGTATTTAACCTCATATATTTAGTTAGTTTGCATTTGGGTCCAGTCCACGTCACCTCACGTGCTGTCCCATGTGAGGTGGCAAAATTGCAAGGAGGACCCTACAAGTTTTTGAATTTATATTTAGTCCAATAAATTGTGGATAACGTTATATATTTTTGTAAAAATTACTAGAAGGTCCCTGGACATTATTAAAATTGCATTTAGGTCCTTCCTAGGTTGCGTCACGTGTAGTCCTACGTGAAGGGTAAATTACTTGTTTAGTCCTAGCATTTTTGTAATTATTTTTTAATCCAATAAAATTTTGTTAACGTTATATATTTTTGGCTAAATTGCATCTGCGCCCCTAGACTTTATTTTTATTGCAAAAAAGCCCCTACAAGGACTTTAATTTTTGTATGTTTTATCTATTTATTAAAAATACCTATTATGCTCTTAAAAATCCACAAAAATAGGATTAGATGCTTCATGCATTGTACTTTCAGACCACGTATCCACTTTGTATTTCTTGCATTTAATCTATTTACTAAAATTAAAAAGGAGCCTATTTATTCCCTATTTAACTTAGAAAATACCAACAAAATATAAAAATGTCTCTAAAAATTCCAAAAAATTATATGTAGTATATTTTGACCTATTTTATTTACAGACCAAAAATTACTAAAATGGAAAAATAAAAATCCTAAAAATGTAAAAACCCTAAAATCTTTTATAAAAATTTAAAAAATTCTTAAAAATATAAAAATACATTTTTCTGCTTTATAATTTTATTTATACTAATATTTATAAATTAAAATTGATTTGGTAATTTTGAGATTTATTCACTATTTTTAACATCCAAATCAAGTCCGGGTATTTACTAATCCCTTATTTGGGATATTTTTGATATTTAAAAATACATAAAAATTAGCAAAAAATTATGGAAAAATACAAAAACATTAGAAAAATATAAAAAATCCAAAAGTTATTTTCTGAAATTTGTCTATATTTAGTAGTATTTATGAATACATTATTATATATTGAGTATATATACCCTTATATATGTTATATTATTTATATAAAAAGAAAAAGAAAAGGATAAAGATAAAATATAAAAGATAATATAAAATCAGAAAATAAAAAATAAAAAAATAAAATAAAAAATTATATATATAAATAATATAAAATTAAAAACCCACAAAAACATAAAATTGAACAAGAGATAAAAGACAGACTTTTTGTGCATTTATTATGCCTCCTCCCTTTTGCTCCCAATGTTCGACCTCTACACATGCTTACACCTATACACATTTGTCGTAGAGTTATAATAAATTTTAACTCCACAAGTTTGCTATTCATTGTTTGATTCTTATTGTGGTTTATCGGTTGATTAACCAAGAGATTCTTCTGAGATTACATCAGCGACCGTCCTTCCGCCTTGTGGAATGACATGACTTCGGCATATTTTCTCAGTTATCAAATGGTGCCGTTGTTGGGGAGCAACGTCGCATAGTTGGAGCTTATTTTGGTTTTTCTATTATCTCTTGCTCATACATTTATTATTTTTATCATTTATTTATTCTCATTTGATATTATTGTTGACCGCTCTGACCACCCTTCTTTGTTTGTCTTTGATGCAAGGGACCGCTGCATGAAGGAGGACCACTTCGGAGGACCGATGAATCCAAGCAAGGCGGAGTCAGCATTTCTTGCCTGGCTGACAGGAGAGAGCATCAAGGACAAATAAAGAAGATTTTTCGAAGACCAGTCTAGTCTGTTTGCATTATTTATTTATTGTGTATATTTATGGAGAGAGTAACTCTATACATGTAATAATTTGGACTCTCCACACTTCGACTTCCCAAGGTCCAGTGCCCGAGGGATTGTTCCCTTGGGGGCCTCGACGGTTTTGATGCTGCTCACTTTTTTTATTTTATTTTTATTATTTTATGTGAATGAGCCCCATCTTAGGAGTTGCTTGCTTGATAGATTACGGTTCAAACACTCTAATATATCTGCATGTACCTATAGACTCATTTTGGACTTAGTCAAATGTTGAAAAAAAATCCTTCACGATAATAGCAGTTACTATACTAGGGCAATTTCATCAGACTGCATTGGAATATAGCCTATATTTTTCAATTCTGTCATGCATTCCGCATGGAGAGAGCTGGGAAGCATTGTAATTCTTTTGACTTTGCATGCATCATCGATTTTTCGGCTTGCATGACTTTTCCTATCTTCTCCCTCTGGTTTTTGCTCACCTAGGATGTCAATGGAATTGGAAATCCCATTAGGCGCATGCATTAAAAAATAACCAAAAAAGTGATAATCTAAATAAAAGCGGGACTGCCAGCTCGACTTGATCTCTAAAAGAAAATGTAATGGATTCCTTGTCTTGGGGAGAGCAACTCCCTCCTTGTATGCGCAATTTATTCCTACGTACATGCTAAAGATTAGTGCATAAGTCCCAAGCCTAGCTTCGGTGTGTACAACTTTTGATGATCACCTAACTCTAAAATCGACAAGATAAAAGACCACATCTTGGTCTTCACTGTGTTGAGTATGTGAATAGGGGGTTTGCTTTGTGTATTGATTACGCTTTGAGTCCATTTGAATTTTTCATCTATCTTTGAGTTTGTTGTCCCATCCATATGAGTCATCATTTTTATCTTTGAGTCTCTCTACTTCTCTTATGTATACAGTTCCTCATCTGCATTCGAGTCGTGATATTGGGTCTTGATCCTCACCTTCTTAGCCGGATTTTACATCTTCTCTCCTTGCCCAAATCACCCACACCTAGTCCAGTTTGAGGAGACCCTCTCCTTGAACCACAATTTTGATTGTGTCCACCTTCATCTCGCCCACCCTCCTCGTCTCCCCCGTATCATTCTTCTTCTACCCGGGATTGTTGCGCTTATAGAGATAGCCCACATCGACGATTGTGACTTCTATTGATGATTTGAGTAAGTCAGGCACACTTTTGAGGACGCTGAGATTGGTGAACTACATTTTATGGATCTGACTTGAGATTTGTGCATAACTATTATTGAGGATTTTTATGATGCACGACTATTAGATGTGACGCTTATTGAGGATTCTTGATCTCACACACCGGGTTGAGGATGTGATGCATTTTGAGGATTTGATGATGATATCATGAGTTATGAATGATCGATCTATTTTGATGTTTCACCCGCCTTGATTTCTGAGCTTGATTGCCTATCTTGATTTGTGCTTCACAGTGACAGCGACCAGATCCCATATGAATTCCTTCATCTATCTGATTGATCCATCCTCGATCTCCTGACTTGTCCATCCACCCGTGGCACCTCGATTGATGAGACTGAATCTTTTGTCCCTCACATGACCTTATGCCCTCCTGAGGATTGATTGATTGATTTTGTTTGAGGACATGAGATGTAATGCCAGCAATCCCATGATTTGATTGACCTAGCTTGCATCACTCCCCGAGGACTATATGCGGGAGGATGCAATCCATTCTCTACGATCGATTTCATTCATTGATCATGTCTCCACCTTGTCGGAGCCCGAAACTGGATCATCCGATTTGACTGTTCGACCCCCCTGCTGATGGTGTGCCTGATATGTCGGTGCACGAGGCCAATTTTCCTGACTCCTGTGAGTCAACTCTCCTTGACGGTCCTTGCAAGGATGAGCCACCACACTTCTGATCGTTCCCTGCCTAGTTCATAGTACTCTTCGAGGGTTTTCTGCGAGAGACTATGACATTCATCTATATATGTCGGTCTCTTCTAATGGTAGCCGATTCGTCGTCTACCGAGGCCACCTCTGAGGATCCGTCTGATGGATCCAGCTCCTTTGAGCCTTCTCTCCTTGACGACCCTCTCAAGGCTGAGAGCTGATCTGACTATCCATTGCTTAGTTTGCATTGTTCCCCGAGGACTATGCGGGAAAATGCTACACTTTCTTTACGCTCGGTCCCCCTTGCTGAATGTGCCTCCTATCTGTTGGAGCACGGAACCGAGTTGTCTGATTTATTCCTAGTCCCCACTGCCTTCTTGTGGTATCCGATCTTTCGGATCCTGGGACCTATCTGATTAGACTCCGTTGAGTTCGCTCTCCTTAACGATCCTCGCAAGGATGAGCCATCTTTCTTTGCTTATTCCATGCTTAGTTGGCAGCACACTCCCTGAGGGTTGTCTGTGGGACGCTGTCACATTTTCTTGATATGTCGGTCTCTTCTGTTGGTAGACAATCTGTCGCCTACCGAGATCGCTTTTGCTGATCCATCTGATGGATTTGTGATGCCTTTGCGTCCGCTCACCTTGACGACCCTCGCAAGGTCGAGTTTCTGCCTATTTATTCATTGACTAGTATGTACTACTCCCTGAGGGTTATCTGGGGGAGAGTACATCATTTTCTAGGTACTCGGTTTCATTTCTGGTGTCTCCTGTCTGGTGGAGCTCGAAGTTGGGTCTTCTGAATTGTGTACTCGGTCTCCTCCTTGGTGGTGTCTCATGTTTGTAGGAGCACAGAGACGAGTCTTCTGAGATCTTTGACTCATCTGAGTCTGCTCACCTTGAGGACCCTCGGGGGGTTGAGCCATGTCTTATGGCGTTTGGTATGTCCCTGACGTTCTGACTTTATGACCATCGGATACCACGTAGCTACATTGAGAGTCTCCTATTTGTCACTGATTATATATATCATTCTGAAACCTTGATTGACTTGGAGGAATCTATATTGTTCCTTCTTCATCTATGTCTTACAGTATCACCTCTGCTCACTCATTCCTTCTTTATGAGCCAATGTTCTGCTTTCACTACCGGTCCCTAGTTTAGTTTACGATCTCTTGTACCTGGTAGCCGACACCCACTTGATTGCATATCCGGGTGTCTTTTCACTGTCTGACTGTGTCCTCGTTCTCACAGGGGGACGAAGACCAGATCACGGTATTCGCTTACCAGATACCATCCTATACTTCACATTCTTTACTTGTTGTATATAAGTGTTGTGTATTCTATTCCTTCTTTCTTACGTATGTCTTGTGTGTCCTAGATCTTTCGCCATATCTGTATGACTGTACTTAGGACGTAACTTGTCATAAGTATAGGGGGTACACACCATGTTGTTCTTTCTATGTTCTGTTTCATCACTCCTGTCATTGCTTATACTTAGGAATCTTTCGCCCTAAGTATAGGGGGAGTGATGCGTACATTCTCTATGATCTTTTTCGTCTATTTGTATATATCTTTTCTTCTTTCTTCTTTTCCTTTTCGTTTACTATTTTCTAAAGAAAAGGTGTCGCCCCTTTTTTGTCGATTTTCTATACTTAGGACGTACTTTTTCCTAAGTATAGGGGGGAGCACCCAGGATTCTTTCATTCTTTGATCCCCTCCACTGTCTCCTCTCTTGATTTGCTCTGCTATACTTAGGTATATTTCACCCTATTATAGGGGGAGACAACACGAGTCGTGATCTGTTTATTCCTACCCTTGACCCTTCCTGCATTATGTACAATCTGCTATACTTAGGATTATTTGATCCTAGGTATGGGGGGACGGTCACCTTCTATTCATTTATCTCTTAATTGTTTCATTCCTTCTTCACTCGTTGTAGTATAGACTTTTCTATACTCAGTACGAGTTATGTCTTCTCTTTTTCTTTTCGATCTATGAGGACATAGCTCATGCTAGGTATAGGGGGTCGTATATACTCTGTATATACTTTGGCCATAACTCGTACTTTTGTATAATTACTAATAAATATGGCTAAAAATACTATATATACATATATAATTCATTAAAAACCATTTAATAATGTTTTTTATTCCTAAAAATTCTTTTGTATATAATGATTAATAAATCAGGTTAAAAAACATTTTTGCAAAATGATTGGAAAAATGGTGTGACCCGTTTGGAAAACTTTTTGTGAAATATTTTCAACCTTTGTAAAAATGTATTTGATTGCAAAAATTCTTTTCTTTGTGTGAGATAAAAGGTTTGAAAACCTATTTGCAAATGGTTTTGAAAATGATTGTAAAAATATTTTGAAAAATGTATATACATTGTCTGAAAAATCTTTGCAAAACGACCTTTAAATGTTTGAAAATATTTTCAAAAATTAGTGTGTACTATAGTTTTTAATTTGTTTTCCAATAAATTTGAGGAATAAATGCATCATTAAAATAAGAATAAATTGTGTATATAATTATAAATGAAAATAATCCTCTTTATCAATTGTACATATACACCTATAAAAATAACTTGTTAAAACATGTAAATTCTTTTAGATTATTAACTCTTGTAAATAAATAAAAAGCGGAACGCCCGTGTAAATAGTTATATATATTTTATACTTTCTTGTGCCAGAATTCTTTTTATTTGCAAATTTTTTGTGCAAAGTTTCTTTTTCATTTTCAAATTCTTTATTAAAAATTGCATCATTCTTTGCATCATTGTACATAGCATTTGCATAGCATTCGTATTCTTATGGATTGAGCTAGTCCAATAAAGTCGAAGATTGGAGCTTAGTTGGACCTTACTGCACCTAACCGCACTGGAACCTTATGGGAACTAGGTTTAAGGTACTTTAGGTCCATGAGGACTTAATTCTTTGAGACTCAGGGATGGGTTCAAGTCACCTCAACTAACTAAATAGAATTTTTCGAGATGCGCACATGACTCTTGTCGGTTGTGACCTAACTTGGACACTTGCACCTTTCACTTGGCTCAACTCAGTTGGAGTGGTGAGGGGGTTGGATTTACCAGTTTAAGACGCACACGGGTGGAAACATTCATCCTCGTCTAGGGAGGTAAGTGCACCCCAACCTAGTCCAGTTGCCATGAAGTCGAATGACAGGAGAGTGTGGGTTGCAATAAAGCTTCAAAAGAGGGATAGTCTTCTGGCTCAAGAAGAAAAACTCCTTATGTAAATGTTGTTGTATATAGTATTTCAGAAAAAACTCCAAAAAAATAGACAGGCTTGAAAATAAAAATAAAATTCCTGCCGGAGTATGCATATATGTTGTATAGAAAATAAACAAGCATGAGCATCAAAGTTGTACCATGTGATCCTGCGGCTGGATGACTTGACTACACTGGTCAGGAATCCCTGGATAGGTAGCTACACTGGCTACCATCCATTCTTTTCTTCACCTCCTCCTCTTGAGTTGGATGCCACTTGAACTTAGAAGGGAATATACCGCTCCTTGAGGACAGAGTGCTGGATTAGGGAATCATTGGGTTGTCATTATGGAGAAGTCAGTCCCTTTGTCATTTCAGTTGGGGAGAGCCACTATCACTTACATTGTACAAGTCAGCTTCATAGTCATAATTGTTTACGTATGATGTAGGCAAGTTCTGACCTGGCTATTGAGGTGGTTTGAACCGAGTTTTGTGACTCTCGAAAGCTGTTCTGTTTTGAATTTGGTTCCCAACCAGGTTCCACACACATTTTCACATGTAGGTCTAACTCCAAACTTTGATTTTGTGGTGACAAGTTTAATTATTGAAACTAATTCCATTTATTCTTTCTTTTTCTTTTCTTTTTTATTCTTTTTGATACTTATTGCTTAAGTGTTTGCTGGGGACTAGCAAAGGCAAGTACAGGGGGGTGATGAATCCCCATTTCATCACCTTTATTATATCATTTTGGCCTTAGAACCTAGCTAATGCATGTAAATACCATTAATTTGTGCATAATAGCATTCATTATTTATTGTATTTATTGTGTATAAAATAAGGTTTTTAATGCCAAAGTTATAGAATTAAGAGAAGAAAAGAAAAAGGAATAAAATATTAAAAATATTTTATCACCCTAATCCCCGAGACCAAGTCAACAATTGACTTGGTCGATAAGGAATAAAGTAGGGGGATATAAGGGCCAAAAATAGAATAAAAACCCAATTCTTGTATTCTTTATTAAGCATTTTGACACCTATTTTATTCTTTATTTCTAATTCATCAAATGAAGAATTTTGTACATGAAAGTTGTAGATAATAATGTAAATAAAAATACAAAATTGAGTTTGTACAAAAATAATACACAATGTTCATTTTATGCACAAAATAAAAAACTCGAAACCTAACTTCACAGACCCATATCTTTTAAATAAAAACTCAAAACAGATCAAAATCATCTTTAATTGTATATAACTTTTCACAAGCTATTTAATGGCAGTGGTTTTATATATTTTGGAGTTACTGTGTTAAAGTTAGGTTTTTTACCCTCGTTGTATATTACATTGAATAAAATATTCATTTTATTCATCCTTCATTATTTTCACAAATTTATATTTTTTTATATTTTTAAAAATATTATTAATAACACTTGTACACATTAAAACTAAAATAAAACCAAAAGGAATATGAAAAATAAAAAAATCTATGTGAAAATATAGATGAAATACCTATGATTATACTTGTATAAAAATAAAAGGGAAATACAAGGGAAACATATTCTTTTATTCTTTATTCTTTCATATTTTTATAATATTGTAAATATTATCTATATTCTATTAAAAATACAAAACCAAAATAAAACTCAACAAAATACATTAAAATAAAAAGATGTATACAAAACATAGGTAAAATACCTATAAATATACCTACATAATAGACATATTTATTTATTCAAGTGTACAAATAACATCATAAAAATATAATAAAAATATATTTATACTCACAAAAATAAGTTATAAATATATAAAATAAAGATTAAATATATACAAAAAAAATAAAAATGTATAAAATATAGACAAATATACCTATAAATACACTATTGAAAAATAACTACTAATAAAATAAACTCATAAATAAATAAAAATCATAATAAAATACTACATAAAATAATAGACGTTTTTTATTTTTATAATAAAAAATTCATAAAATCATTTATTGTTTTTAAATAATCATTTTCTAATAAATCCGTAATTTTGTCTTTTAGTGGGTCTGTGTGGACCAATCAGCGTCCAGGGTTGGTTGACCGTCGGTCAACTCAACCATCTGACCGTCTGAAGTGACGTCCATGTCTTTCCCACGATTTCATCCCTTTTTCGCGCACGACACATCCTTCAATCAAGATCACTTCCTTCATGAAAAATCATCATTATTCATCAGTGATTCATGCCCGATCATTAGATCCGTTATATATAGCTTCAATTCTTTGATTCCCCCTGGTCAAATAAGGGTGCCATCATTGTTCATAAATAAGCAACCTCCGTCCTCCTCTCAATTTTGGTCATCCCCGAATCCTTGAGTCCCCACCTTCGGCCAAAGCACGTACCCTTGTGACGGAAGGAGTCCCCCGGAGGTCTTGGATCGGTTGGAGGAGGAGGAGATGCACCCAGGCCACCGAGCGCCGTCGACCTCTGCTCCATGCCTTCGCTGGCAGGTAAGAGTTGCGCTTTTTATTATTTTTAGGTAGCCTTTTATTCTAGTATTTTAATTATGTTATTAGATTAATCATTAGGTTAATGGTTCAGCGCCCGAACGATTCCACCGTGCTCTGACCTTTGACCGACCCCTTGACTGCCCCCATTTCATTTCCCAGCTAGTTCTCCACACCCAACCACCTTGTAGCCAACCTGATCAGGTCTCGATCAATGAAACCTTGCTCCATCTCCGTCGCTCGCCGGAGCAGGTTCACTTCACCCCACTTCGCCCCGATCAACCACCAAATAAAAGCCAAGACCTCTACCGTCTCCCCGCGAATGTTTCTAACCCTTTTGCAGGTCTTGAAGAGGGCATCTGAGCCCTATCGAGGATAAGAAATGAGCTCCTCCGAGGCCTCGTCCGGTCTATTGGTCGGGTCTCTGGCCATTTTGAAGGTATCAATCGACGCAGGGGACTTCCAAGAATGAAGAGAGACACTTGGAGGCGCTGGAGGAGGCCGGAGGAGCCCGCAATGTCCGATCAAAGCTCGCCCCAGACGAGCTTCATCCCAGTTCTTCTAGGCATGCCCATAGCCATTGGATGATGAAGGCTCCCCCGATTCTGATCAGAGCCATTGGATGTCGCCATGACTTCACCGTCCGATCACGATCCACGATCTAATCTTGGCTGTCCAGCGGCGAAGCATCATCAACCGCTGGATGAGTGGCACGTGTTAAGTGAGAAGATCCCTGGACTTTATTGAAATTGTATTTATGTCCTTCCTAGGTTGTGTCACGTGTAGTCCCACATGAAGGGTAAATTGCTTGTTTAGTCCAGGCATTTTCGTAATTATTTATTAATCCAATAAAATTTTATTAACATTATATATTTTTTGGCTAAATTACATCTGTGCCCCTAGACTTTATTTTTATTGCAAAAATTTCCCTGCTAGGATTTTAATTTTTGTATGTTTTATCTATTTATTAAAAATACCTATTATGCTCCTAAAAATCCACAAAAATAGGATTAGATGCTTTATGCATTATACTTTCATGCCACATGTCCACTTTGCATTTTTTTCATTTAATCTATTTATTAAAATTAAAAAGAAGCCTATTTATTCCCTATCTAACTTAGAAAATACCAAAAAAATATAAAAATGTCTCTAAAAATTCCAAAAAAACATATATAGTATATTTTGACCTATTTTATTATAGACCAAAAATCACTAAAAATGGAAAACAAAATCCCTAAAAATCCAGAAATCCCAAAATCTTTTATAAAAATCTAAAAAATTCTTAAAAATCTAAAAATACATTTTTCTATTTTATAATTTTATTTATACCAATATTTATATATTAAAATTGATTTGGCTAATTTTGGGATTTATTTATTATTTTTAACATCCAAATCAAGTCCGAGTATTTTACTAATCCCTTATTTGGGATATTTTTAATCTTTAAAAATACATAAAAACTAGCAAAAATGTCTGGAAAAATACAAAAACATTAGAAAAATATAAAAAACCCAAAAACAAGTTATTTTCTGAATTTTATCTATATTTACTAGTATTTATAAATATATTATTATATATTGAGTATATATACCCTTATATATGTTATATTGTTTATATAAAAAAGAAAAATAAAAATAAAAAATATAATTAGAAAATAAAAAAATTAGAAAATAAAAAATAAAAAATAAAAAAATATAAATAAAATAATAATATAAAATTAAAAACCCAAAAAATAATAAATTGAACAGGAGATAAAAGACAGACTTTTTGTGCATTTATTATGCCTCCTCCTCCCATTTGCTCCCAATGTTCGACCTCTACACATGCTTACACCTATACACATTTGTTATAGAGTTATAAAAAATTTTAACTCCACAATTTTGTTGTTCATTGCTTGATTCTTATTGTGGGTTTTATATTGATTAACCGAGAGATTTCTTTTGAGGTCACATCAGTGACCGTCCTTCCTCCTTGTGGAATGACACGACTTCGGCATACTTTTCTCATTTATCACCCACCTAAGACTTACCAACTCTCACTATTTGAACTATTTTTGTTGTAGACCAAATCATTTATGAAACATATAATTTACTAGATTTATCTTTTTAAAATAAGAGGAAATGATTTCAGGAAGAACGCTCAAGGTACGCAGTCTCACATAAGGGTTTATTTTCTATTTGAGAAGAAAGACCTTTACATAGAATGCCTATTAGAAAAGAATAAAGTATTGCCCAAAATTATAACGAACTTTTTCAAGGCATAAACATAATATGAAATGCAAATCGAAATGGCTTGGAGTAGAATGCTTGAGAGTAAAGCTAGAAAACACGAAGAGCACGGAGATCATAAAATACTTTACAAAGCTATTTCTTATTAAAATAGAGAATGATTGCAGAATGATTTGTACGTTAGTAAATATGTCATGCTCTTGGTGTATCTCGAAATGAGTTAGTGTATGGACCAACTTTAGGTTTAAGGGTGCCCTAAGAATATTAAGTATAAAAGTGTCTTTGCTAAAAAAAGACTAAAAAATTAGCCTAGCTACTTGTGTAACACATAAAGAAATTTCAATTAGTGCATATGGGATAAATACATTATTTGAAAGGTTCAACAACCGAAGGTGTACCCGTGCACAAAAAGCTGTACAAGTGAACCATCAATTATAATTTAAACACTTGTTGAGATGAGTAAGTTCAAATGCCAACAGTAAAAAATGTACTAGTGTACATGGAGAGCATCAATGCAACAACAAAGTAACACCTTTATCTGAATGTATTATGTATAGATGTACTTATGTACATGCAAACAATAATAGAAATGGGAATGTATACAAGGGTCATGTATCAGCGCAACAATATATGTGTTATAGAGGATGTACTGATGCTAATGATCATGTACACATGCAACAGACTCAACATGAATACATGTATGTGTGCATAATAGTCTTTGTATTCATTAACTCCTTGTACTATTTTTATCACAAACTACGTTGATACAACAATAAAAAAGGAGCTTCTTTAAAATGTTTCAAGTTTATTCATGCTTGTATGATTCAATATACCAAGAAAACAACTTTAATATTCGTGTAATCCTTTGTATGGCACTTTGAGATACTTGGGGTTCGTTTGGTTGCAGGGTTGGATAGAGTTGGGTTGGGTTGGGGTACCCCTGTGAATAGTAAACTGTGAGGAGGATTGTGGTGTTTGGAAGGAGGGGTACCCCGGGTCGGGCCAACCCAATACGCTACATGAATCAAGCTTTCTATTTGCAGCAAGCATCAATTCAACAAATAAATCAATCATATTATCTTTAAACAATCTTTTTTCATCAATCAAAACAAGTGTTCAAGATTATCTAAGTGTTCCAACACGCATTACCCTTAGGGTTCGTTTGACTGCAGGGTTGGGCAGGGTGGGGTTGGTCCAACCCGGGGTACCCCTGTGAATAGTAAATTGTGAGGAGGATTGGGATGTTTGGAAAGAGGGGTACCTCGGGTTGGGCCAACCCAACCCTGCCCAACCCTGCAACCAAACGAACCCTTAAAGTCTTGAAATAAAAAAAATTCCAGGAGGTGTTAAATTTGATTTTTACTGCAATAATCTTCCATCATAGCAAACTTTCAATGATGTAAGAATTAAGCTACTGTACTTTTCATAGCTTATCTCCTACTAAAAGGAGATATTGTAAAGTCATGACATGCTTCATTGAAATCGAGATTGTCAACTTTTTGTTGTCATTTTACCAAAATTTGTGATCCACAAAATACAGTTTCCACATGAATGCACAACGATTAATTAGAGGTGAAATTACAGTGTTTAGAAGGATTGGCTTTGCAATACAAAAAAGCCTAGCGACGCAGCTTGTTGCCCGCTTGCCGTCTATTTCGATGTAAACTTTTTTATCTTATAAGTGCTATTTCGGATGTTATATAAATCCAATGGGATTTCTTCGTTATCAGTAATGGAGATTTTTTGCTAATCAAAGTTAACTTTCACACTTTGATGTAATTGCCTATAGACTTTGATGTATGCTTAACCCATGTGTTAATAAAAACCCTCCGAAGGAAAAGAAGCAAAAAAATTCAAAGAGGTGAAACAAAAGGGAACCTCCGCTGCTACCATTCCGCCAAAAAGCAGAGGGTAATACTGTCCATTTAGAAATATGTCAGCCGAACCAACAAAAATAAGGATTCTCTCCTCCCTCCGGTCTCTGTCAGCTTCTCTGGTAGAGGTGCTTTGGGTATCCCCCTCCCCTTCTCTCTCTACCTCCCTCGTCTCTCTATCTCTAAGCCATCATCGGCGTTACCTTGGCGACGGCGCAACCCACCACTCATCTCCTCACAGATGGTCTCCGCCCCCTGCCGAAGATGATGCCCAATACCAAGCCAATCCATCAACTGTACTCCACTCTACTCAGACACCATCTGCCCCCTTTTTCTTGCCTTCTTCTGCGTCCTTTCTTCAAAACCCAAAGTGGGTTTTGCTCGAGGTGGTCTTCGCGTGTTCCTTTTGCGTCAAAGGTGGCGCCTTTGGTGGTTGGTGGTGAGGAGGAAGTTAACGGGATTTTGCTGGTTGGGTTTTGTGGATTCTTGCCTTATTTCGGCTTTGCTGATAGATTGTGGCGTTCTAAGAAAGGAAGGTTGGCATTGATGACCACTTTGTTGTTTATGATAGGAAAGATGGGTTGTGTTCCGTGATGAGATATTTTTGGAAGGGTGTGATGTTGGGTTCGTCCAAAATTAGCTTCTTGGGCGTTAAAGTGATGGCTTTTGTTCGAAGTTCTTTAAAAAATGATTCTTTTGTTATTTTGTTGTCCGTATCTCTTGTAGGTTTGTACATTTTCAAGTTTGGGACTACAAGTCCAAAACGCTGATGCTTTTTTCTTCGTTTTTCAGATATCTGATGTGGGCGTTGCTACTTATATTCTTGCCGATTAGTCTACCGCTGCCCTGCAATGGTGATGAGAATTCGGTCAGATATTTAGGGACTGTACAGGGAGATTTGGGGTACGAAGTTGGGTGCGGTTCCTATGGAGAATGGGTGGACTTGGTTACTGGAGTTCATCCGAGCTTGATGGGTTGTACAGGGCTTGTCCGTGCGTGTACTCACTCCGATTCTTTCTGCTTCCTTTCTATGTTGCCGGTTTCGCTTTGCGAAGAGGATGACTATGAAGGAATCACTCTGAAAGCTTTTGCAAGTTCAGCTGGAGTTCCAGCTACTGACTTGAACATGCTACCTGTTCGTGCAGGAGTTCATGAATTGCCAAGTGGGAAGATGATTTCCTGTTCTTCGATTGATGACAAGGATGAAATGTATGTGGGGCTTTCCTCTAAGAATGAGAACGCCCACATGAACCATGTTGGCCAATGTGAAGTACCTATGCCCCCTGATTCTTGGATTCTTGGTTCTAGCGCAGTCGTTAAGCATACGGGGACTGAATCCAGCTTTGTTGATTTGTCGTCGTCACACAATGTTGACATCCGTCCTCCTTTACTTGACTGGGGTATAAACAATTTATACTCCCCTTCTTCTGCTTACTTAACAGTGACTAACATGAACAATGGAAGTAACTTATATGTCTATAAACCGTACAGTAGTGATGTACAGTTCTATTTACATGATTTTGAAGAATTATCTCTGGAACCCGGTGAAGCTACTACTATTAAGTTTGTTTTCTTGCCAAGACAGTTGGGCTCTTTTCATGCACATATCGTGTTGCAGACCAGCTTTGGTGGTTTTGTTCTAAATGCCATAGGGGTTGCTGTTGAGTCACCTTTTAGATTACAATCACTGGTTGGATTTGAATTCTCCAAAAATGGCAGGATAACTAAGGGGCTCTCACTATACAATCCATTTGATGATGTTATTGTGGTCGAGGAGGTTCTGGTGCAACTTTCTTTGGCCTCTGGAAGTAAGTCCGACCATTTACTAGTAGATTGCCGACATATGAATAACACTCAACATTATAATGAGGAATTTGATGTGCACAAGAACTTGCTAGGACAGACAGCTGATGGGTACAATAAATTGTTAGTAGAGATGATGCCTCAGGGGGAATGGGAAATTCCCCCTCATGAATGTGAAACATTCCTAGACATGACCATAATGGCACATAAAGAAGGCAATGCCACGGGATTTGTCTGCATGCATTGGAGAAGTTTGTCAAACAACAACAATAAGTTAGAGACGCTTATTATGCCTTTGGAATTCAAGACACATCACACCTCGGGTTATCATGCTACAACTGGTTCATTTGCTGTATCATTAGATCCCATTGTTTTTAGCGGGAATAAGAATTCCATCTTGGTCATGTCATTGAGAAATGATGCATCAGAACTATTATCCGTCTTGGAAATTACTGAACTCAGTGATGGTAGCAAATTTTTTGGGATCAAATATGTAAAAGGTCTGATTCTTTACCCCGAAACTCTTGCTCGGATAGCTTTGATTATATGTCCTTCACGCTATGACACTGAGGATATATCCATCGTAAGTCCTGAAGGAAAGCCCGACTGTAAGTTACGTGTAGTGACAAATCATTCTGTGATTCCGTACACCGACATAAGTTGCCAGGAACTTGAGCAAGTTTGTTCAATGCAAGCTGCCAAAGGTCAATTTGTTACACTGGATGATTCAGTTTCGAGCAGAACGATCCAACATGATAAATCATCGGATTTGAGATACACACTTGAAAATTTTCACGATGAAAAGGTACCCACAAAGGTAACTATGATTAGATTGTTATGGGAACTATCCTCATTATAAGTTGCAAGAATGCATCTTCACCAAGGACAATCGAATTATGATAGACCACTAAAAGCCTCAAGCCTTTGCCATTTCTTTTCGTAAGAATTGTGGAGAACCATATGATAACATTTAAATTATAAAATGTTTTCTGTACTGGTGACATGGCTTCCAATATTTATACATGTTAGAGAATGTAATCGACGGGTAAATTTGATCTCTCCAAGATCATATTACCCCCACTCTTGTTTAGTTCCACATCATCTATAATGGAACTTCAATCTGTCTGTGAGGCTATATAAGAAGCCTCACACGTCGTGTACTCATTTAGAAAGACGCAATAGAAGATCCTGCACCTAAAAGACTTCTCCCATGATTTCATCCCACTGCTTATGGATGGAGTAGGGTTCTGCGTAAAATCCTGAGCGCCTCAATTCTTTATTTTTAAGTTTTCATTCTGATTATCGATTTTGCTTCCGCTTATTTGTTTCAACATGGTGTCAAAGCAGATCCGATTTTAGGGATTTGTTCTTGATTTTTTTATGTTTATGTCCAAGATTTGTTTAAATCTGAGAGTTTAGGGCTCTGATGAAACCTATTTTTTTGTACAGTGGCAATAATCTCCAATAAGTGTTATTCTTTAGATTGTTCTTCGGTTTTGTTTTTGTCGATGTCGAAATCTCCAGCAAGTTCTGTTCATTTTCTACATGGCTTTTTTTAAACCCTAATTCTACGCTGATGCGAGTTCATGCGAGCACGTATCATCGAGGGTTCTTTCTAAAACCCTATTTTAGGTGTTGCTCCAGATCTCACGTAAGAAACCCTGATTAGTTGCAGGCGGTGGCACTAGGGATGAGCACGTGTCGGGCTTGGGTTCGGCTCTATAGGGCACATGCCCAAGCCCATTTAACAAACTGGGTTTGGGTTGGGTCGAGGTCCATTTAATTTTTTTAAAGCCCAAGCCCGACCTCCATCACTTTAGTTTGGGGCATGAATTTTGTTGCATATTGTTGTGTTCCAACACAATAGGTGTTATGTGTGAATCTTTTCCCTAATGCTAAGGTTTGCACTCGTCCTTGGTGTGCTCTTGAAATGGACATTGAGATACATATGTGATCACCTTTGAAACCTTCTTTTATTAGTAATTGGATGGTCATTCATCTTGAACCGTCATTGTTTATCTTTTTAAGAAAATCAAACCGTTCTAATGTAGCTACACGATTCAGATCAAGTATTGAAATTCTTAACAGCAAACTGCGAGAAACAATAAAGTAGGGAAACAATTTGTGAAACCATAATAAACAATGAGTAAAAAGAAGTGGAAAAATTAGTTTAAGGATCTTGGGAGAATTACAAGAGATGCAAAGTTATTTTAAGGATCTTACGGAGCCACAGAGAGGCGAAGCCGCGTGCGGTACGGGTATTGTTGTCTGCTGGTGCACAGGGGTGGCGGAGTGGCGAGGGGTGGACTCGTTGGAGGAGTGTCGAGGCTGGTGCGGTGTCGGTGGGCAGTGGGGGGATCGGGCGGTGTTAGGGCTGGTGCGGTGGTTGGGGCAAAAGGGTGGAGTTTGGATCGGGGAAAGGAAGAGGGAGGAGTCATCACTCATGTCTAATTGAAAGGCTCCGGCCTCCAGCGCCATGTTTAATTCTGACGAGAGGAGGGGTTTTTTAGGCCTTGTAAACGGGCCTAACTCGGGCCGCTCAATCATGTCGTGTAATCGGGCCTAACTTGGGTCAGGTCTTCGTGCCGTCTACCGGGCCATTAGTCAGACTAGGCTCATAGGCTTGGCCAAGCCAAGCTTGAGCCCGGCTCAAAAAATATCCGGGTATGGATATTCGTCCTAAGCCCAACCCAGTCCTAACTTGGGTTTGGGCTAGGCTGGGCTTTTTGGGTTGGGCTTCGGGCTAGGCTAGGCCGACCCAACAGGATGCTCATCCCTAGGTGGCCCCTCTGTGATCTCACGACCCCACCTGGGCTCATATATGATTAAATATCCTCTCCAGGTGCACCCACCTTCAACACTTATTCTCTAGGCGGTGTTTTCTGCCATCTTCATGTGTGCCCTCTCCATGCCCCCTAATTGTAAGTGGCCTTGATGCGAGCCCTCCTCTCATTGCTGTTGGGGCTGCAAAGAAAACGTGATGAAAGAAGAAGGTGCACGGCCTCCACACATCAACGCATCTTTCACCCATGCGCATTCTCTCGAGCACACAGATCCTGTGTACACCTCCTTCAGCCACATGTATGACTCTTCCCAATTGGAGATCTTCTCTAACAATAGGTCTCTCGCCCTTGTAACTGCTCCTCTCTCAAAGCGGTGCTGGGCATCTCCATGCAAATCCCATCGAATTCTATATCACCCAGTCTTGCAGCGCACCTCTCGGAGAATGTCTCCTCCTTCAGGCATCTGCCACCCCCCTTCCAGGCTCCTTGCGATGCCAACCCTTTGGGCATTGCACCTCCATATGTCGCCATGGGCCTCCAACGTGCTACCTTGCGAGTCCACCCTCTCATGCTGCGTAACCCTGCGAGTGACTCCTTTGAGAAACCCAGGCGGCATACCTTTTACCCTCCCCTCCCCGCATGATCTGTGGGATGGGTTTCTAGACGACACATTGAAGAGAAAGGGGCTAGTGCTCTTTAGGGGTCCCTAGGGGGGGAGAGGTTTCATGCCCAATTGTCTACCGATTTTTTGAATAAAAACCTGAAGGGGAGTATGGGCCCCTTTTAGGTAGTTGTATTAAAAAATGGGGGGACGTGAGGGTTAATTGGGCTATAATGCACTATGGAAAGGGCTTGAAGAAACAAAAAAGAAGGGCCTGCACAAAAAAAGACCCAATTTGAACAAAAAGCTAGAAAGAAAAATGATATTCAAGAAAAAAGGAGGCCACATACAAAAAAGGGTATGTTTTGGAAAGGCAGTAAGTTTTGAAAAAGTGGTTTCTGAAAAGAAAGACGACCGTACAAAAAGAAGCCGTACAAAAATAAAGAAAGAGTAGCAAAAAATGCATATTCTGTGTTCTCACAACTTGATGATCTATGTTCTTATTCTATCAAGTATGGGAGGGGGTGGGGGGGAGTAAGACCAAAGCAAATTCTTCTACATGAGATTTATTTGTAGGATCACATCCATCATCATCATCATCTATTCGTGACTTCTCAATAAAAGCAATCTCTTCTAGGGTCCCTATATGCGAACCGGCTTTAGGTTCATATAAGAAAAATGTGAGAGGCCATTCTTAGGGTTCAGGCATAGGGGAGGTCCAACTCTCGAGATCTGCATAGGAGATAACCACCCTGCTTCTGATGTTCGACATCAACTGGTCCAAATGGACTTATCTACCTGCGATCGTCTCAAACTTCTATAGCCCATCCATGATATGAAGACCGACACTCCAGACTACTATTGCTACCATTCTTCATTGATCATCGATTACTTCCACACATTCTACTGTGCAATTACTCTCCATGTTGGGCTTCTTCTAGAAACCTACTCCAGCCTCCAGGCATGACCTGGTCGTCGCAACGATTCTACTACATGCACGTCCTAATCATCACAGACCCATTCTCGTGCGATGTCTTCTACCAGCAGTGACGACTACTCGAACAGGGTTCTTCTTCCGTCCCTCTCAGATGTATCGAGTGAAAATGAGTTGTATTTTTTCTTTTGTCACAAGCTGCAGCTTTCTCAGCTCCAGCTTGAGGGGGAGTGTTAGAGAATGTAATGGAGGGGTAATCGGATCTCTCCA
The DNA here is from genome assembly GCA_037367405.1 of Ottelia alismoides. Classification (NCBI taxonomy): domain Eukaryota; kingdom Viridiplantae; phylum Streptophyta; class Magnoliopsida; order Alismatales; family Hydrocharitaceae; genus Ottelia; species Ottelia alismoides. The sequence continues at coordinate 662,746 of JAZKJV010011573.1, forward strand.
AGATCCTATTACCCCCACTCATGTTTAGTCCCACATCATCTATAAGTAGGACCTCTATGTGTCTGTGAGGCTATATAAGAAACCCTACACCCCTTGTGCTCATTTAGAGAGATGCAATAGAATATCCGACCCTTAAAGGCATTCTATCGTGATTTTGCTTATGGAGCAGGGTTCCACGTAAAATCCTAAGCACTCCAATTCTTTAGTTTTAGGTTCTTGTTCTAATTCTCGATTTTGCTTCCACTTATTTATTTCAGCAATAGTTTCATGAGAACATCCTACATTTCATAAATAGTCCCATATGAGAAATTGAGAAAATGTGATAATGAGTTATATGACGCACGGATGGGTGCTTGATAACTTTGGTTGCATTTTTTCTAACTTTGATTACTATTTTATCACTATTTGATAACTTGGGCCAAACTATCAAGGGTGGTTAGTAATGTATCCATATGAATCTCTAAATCCAAGTTGTTACGACTTGTTTCCTATTATAACGACTTGGATCTAGTTTGAGATATAATTATTGATATTAGAGCCAAGTTTCCTCTTGTAGCAAACCCCTCCTAGGAAAATATTGGAGGAAAAGTATGCCTAAGGGGATGCAAATTTCCCAAAATAAGTATTTTTTTTAAAGTAGTGGCAACTTTTTTTGAAATAATCATTGTTTAAAAAGTCCTTTCCTCATTCGTAAAGTCTTAAAAGTGCTTGTTGCAAGCAATGGTTCTTGGATTCAAGATTCATCAACTATGGGGGCAACAAAGCTGGATGTAACATCCAAAGGTGGTGTGCTCTGATAAGGGAGATTTACGGATGATGATGTACCATTGTAAAGCCAAGCAACATTGAATTATAATGGAATGTGAGATAGTTAGGGTTATCTTTTTTTGAGTCGCTTTAAACTTTTTCCGAGTCAAATGAGGAAGAAACACTCCAGAGGTGTCTACTCCAAGATATATTAAAAAACAAAAGGTATTAGGAAAACTTTCAGCAATTAGGTCTCGAGGATAGATCTAGCTAGATGAATTACTTTATCAACATAAAACCTATGAGACTTAAAGATGAGTTCCGAGGATCCATATTTCGCCCAGATCGCGGGTACATCATGCAACAACTTCAACGTCGGCCTGAACTGGTTTGCCATAAGGGAGTTCCAAAAGTTCGCGTTGGAAAAACAATCCACCCACCGAATATCCATTTTCGACCAAATCTCCTAGACTCGTGCGTTGGAATAAAATAGATGATCTAAATCTTCCACCGTTGTAGCACACATAAAGCACAAAGTGTCATCCCCCTGAAAGAAAAAGTATCTTCTCGCCTTAGTCAGAAGCCGTCCAGGTCTGTGCAGCCAAAAAAGATCTTAATCTTCATCAGAGCCCTCAGAGTTAAGATCAAGTTGCAATCTCTCCCCCTGACTTTCGAAACCATCTCACCCCCATTCGACATGGCCTTGTAGGCCTTCTTCACAGTAACTAAGACATCGCACCATATCCAGTGGTCCCGCCCCATGTTGGGCCTGGTGTAGTCGCAATCTCAATCATCTACAAAAAGTCACTGGATCATTGCTCAGATAGGGGAGAGGAGAAGCATGGCATCCGATGTCCATCCTTACATGTATCCTTCATACACATCTCTTGGTCCTCCATGAGAGCAAAAATGCGAGAAAAACGCTCCATAAGCGGCCCTTTGTTGGACCAGCTATCCTTCCAGAACAAAAATGATTCCCATTACCAACCAATGACCGCATAAGCGTTGAAGCTCATGTATTACCAAGTAAATTCCCTTCCAAAAAGCCGAGTGGCACTGAGATGAAGCCTCCACTCGTGGTTGCGCCTGGATATCATAATTGTCACGAAGAAGTATCCAAGTGAGGTCCACCCACAACCTCACCACCACTTCAATAAGAGGGCTTTGTTCATGTCCTCCGACCTAAGGACACCTAAGATACCTTGATTCTTGGGTGATGTGACTGCCTCCCAGTTCACCAGGTGGAGTCCTCTCGTATGCCCGTCGGAAGGGCCCGAGAAAAAGTGATGCATGTAAGTCTCCAAGCGGTTCTGAATCCCAATCGAGAGTATACACTCTGAAAAGGAAGAAGATGAGGATTGCTGCCAACACCGCCTAAAGAAGCAGAAGCTTCCGCCCACGTGAAAGCCTGGAGGCATGGCCTTAAATTTCGACGAATTTCGACTGAAATTCGGTCGAAATTCGGTTTTGTGGCGATACCGATATCGAAACCATGTATAATATCAGTTTTCAGGATTTCGACAGAAATTTCGGCCGAATTTCGGTCATTTTGGTCCATTTCGATCCATTTCGGTGGAAATTGTTCACAGATTTCTCGGATTTCAGTGGAATTTCGGTTCATTTCGGTCCATTTCGACTGAAATTGTTCTAGGTAACCATATGTCATGCCTAGGCTACTTATTGATATTCATAGGCACTATTTGGCCACTAAATGAAATTTATAGGTCACTATTTCAACCACCATTGCAATATAGGCCACAATTCCAACCACCATTATAATAAATAAGGCCATCAAGGGTCCTCTTTAAACCTAATAAATATAATGTATATGTTCTCATTCCATCTCACAACTTCACAAGTCACAATTCACAACCCAATTTAAGTCATGGAGAGCCAAGTTTCCAAATTCCAAGCAAGGTAAGTATTTTACCATATTTTTTCATAACACATCTTTTTTTAACATACTTCGAGATGTCAAATATGTATTTTTTTCATCTTTGAATGCTAACTTCAGAGTTCAGAATCTTCATAGTTAGAATCTTTATATAACCATCTTGTTATCTTTTCCTTGGCCAACTTGACTGCAACTATTAGGTAGGGCCTTGCATATTAACAAACTTCAGAGTTCTTTTCCTTGCATATCTTTTCCGGGCTTTCCTAGGCCCTACATATTAATACATTACATTGCATCATTTTAACTCACAAAACACTATAAGTTTGTTCTTTTCTAGGACTCTCTTGTTACTTCTCTCTACTACAAGGAGTACGTGTGGATGTACGTATGGTAGGTTGTTAACAACCTTCCAAGTCTTTGACTGTAACTATTTTTCTGCTATTAGGCTGGACGTAGGTTGTGCTTATGAATGCTACACAATTTCTTGGTGTTAATTAATTTATTTGTGTCTCGTATAACATACATTTTACGATCACAAGCCCTACTATGTATTTATTTGGCATACATGTTAAAATATTCGTGTTTGTGTGTGTGTCTTATTTTATTTTTAAATAAAAGTATTATTATTCTTTTGAGAATTGACAGAAAAATTGAATGCCAAAATTTAACTGTGTACTGAAATATGAAATTTCACTCTGGATGGTCATCGATATGATGACCGAAATCATTATTTTAAGGCACTGAACATTTTAACATCTTATTATAAGCAAACAAGCTTTTGTATTTATGTCTGTTTTATTGATTAAACAACATTAAAAATCTTAAAATTTGAAAAAAAAGAGTTTTCAAGTCATTTTCCCAATTTCCGGCCATTTCACCGAGATTCCACCGAAATTCCTATTCTGGTCTTAACGAAACGAATCCGAAATCCGACATTTGAGGCCTTGCCTGGAGGCCTTCTTCCCCGCTAGCTACTGCTCCATCTTCTCAATCACCTAGCCAATCAGTCTGTCTTAAGCGCCCACAAGCCAAAGGTAAACCTGGATAGTTGATAGGGTACTCCTGCTTCTTGGGACTTTCCACCACAACTATACATCAACTATATACCTGGGTTTTGATAATGAACAAAGGCCACTCACCACTATATAAATTAGAAATCCGAGTTAATAATATCAAGAAAGTCCCAATAAAAATCTAGTTGAACTATTGGATAAAAATAATATGATCCTCTCTTTGTTTGACCTGCATGCAGGCACAGAGTTATTAGCCGATGCTTATTCCCCACATCATTGCTTCTTCTGTGAGCCAATAGATCAAAGAAAGAAGTAAGTTAAGGAACTCCATGGAGTATCCAATATGCCCGTGCACTCAATCTCAGAGTCCGTAAACCCAAACGACACGAAAACAGATTTGGATCCATTTACTACCAACCCAGAGAGTTCACCAAAAATGTCAAGCATAGTACTCATGGCCTTGATCTCTCACATCCTCCCTCAATGAAGAAAATTGTATCATCAGCATATTAGAGCCACATGATAGAAAAAATCACCCCTCGAGTAACCATATGTCACCTCTCGAGTAACCATATGTCATCCTATGAAGCACTACTTGGCTAGTCATAACTGGAAGGACATCTGTTGCAAGCAAGGCCTTAAATGTCGATTTCGGTCACCATTTCGGTGTCAACCAAAACAGAATTTCGATGGAATTTTGGTGGAATTTCGACCGAAATTTCGGTCATTTCAGTCATTTTTTGTACTAGGAGCCCCATATTTCGGTCATTTCGGTCGAATTTCGATTTCGACTGGATATCGATACTCGACAGAAATTCGACTGAATTTCGGTGAAATTTGAGGCCATGGTCGCAAGGACAAACAACAATGGTGCTAAAGGGTCGCCTTGGTGGACCTCCTACTGGAGCTGGAAGAATCCTATTTCGGGCACCTATTGACCAGGACGGATGGAAGGCCGTATCGCGATATATCGATGATATATCGGTATTGACAGGTCACCGATATATCGCCGATATGTCCGATATCGGGTATCGACAGGCAAAAAGGCGAGATTCGGTCCGATGTCGGCGATATGGCGTCGATATATCGTCGATATATCTGTGATATATCGGTATCGACATGGTACCGATATCGATACCGATATCGATATGTCCTTCCATGGGCAGGACCATGAGAGAAGAAGTAGTGACACATCTCTTCGTCCAAGTAATCCTGTCTCAATAGACCCTCGCTTTGCCAGAGCGGACCAAAGGGAACTCGAATCAACATAGTCATAGGACTTAGAGAAGTCCACCTTTCAGAGTATACCCTTCTCACCTCTGCTCTTCCAGTCGCCAACAACTCAGAAGCCATGACCACACTATCCATAATCAAGTATAAGTTAAAGCAATCAGGTTCTCAAGGACAAGGCTCAAATGGTTTTTCAAACACCTTGTCAATAATCAGCTAGATCGCATTCGAAATGGCAAGTGAACAGAAGTCTTCAATTCTATTAGCCCCCTCCTTAGGGAGGAGAAAGAGGAGGGCCTTGTTGATCTTGTCAGAGCCATGATTCCCTGAAGCAAATTTGTCTAACACCACAAACAAGTCAAAGCGGATCACATCCCAGAATTCCTTACAGATAAGACCGGGAACCCATCAGGGCCCTGTGTGCTATCCATGTTCAGTTCCCAGACGACAATCTTCAACTCATTCATACAAAAGTCACTAATGAGAGCAGTCTGCTGACCATGTAAGAGGGAGGAGGTCCCCCATCAAGCCATCTCCATCCTCTGTTAGGGGACCGACGAGACACACAACGGAAGTATCCCACAACTGCCTTTCCCACCTCACAACCCCCTCAGCCTAGACCTTGCCAATCGAGAGGTTCTGAATAAAATTTCAGAATTGGCCGCCGATCATTTCCCTACCAGACTTCTTGCGGGCCGGACCTAGACAAAGAACCCGTGGTCAGTTTGCTGCTCAGAACGGCGACGCCTCCCACTAGTCATTCACATCCCCTTCCTTGATCCACCGCTGCTTGGACCTCTACCTCCATTCCACTTCCCGCTTCTTGTCCTCCTCAAGGAGAATCAATGCCCTAAATATCGGTTTCGGTCACCATTTCGGTGACCGACCGAAACAGAATTTCGGTGGAATTTCAATCGGAATTCGATCGAAATTTCGGTCATTTTTTGTATAGGGCCCACATATTTCGATCATTTCGGCCATTTCAGTCGAATTTTGATTTCGACAGGATATCGATATTCGACATAAATTCGATCGAATTTCGCTGAAATTTGAGGCCATGAGGAGAATAAGCTGCCCAGCTTCCGTCTCTACCAAGTCCAACACAAAGAGGTCCCTATCGTCCTCCACTCGATCCAGCTTAGGGACGATCATTTGGGCCTCAGAACGTTACACCAGACAATTCTCTCGCACCTCCCTCTTATAGCCACAAAACTTCTGTCTCAGGGCAACCACTTGCGTAAAAAATGAATAGTTGTCGTTCCATCCACCTCCACCAACTCCCCGAAGCCCTCCTTCAGAAGCTATGACTTCTTGAAACTTGAAGAATGCACGTGGTGCAGATTTCTCCCCAAGGGTCCACAGGATGGGGGTGTGGTCCGACCTCGACCGCGACAAGGCCGAAATACATGCCAAAGGGATTCTAACCAGGAGATCCATTCAGGCAAGGAACCAGTTAATTCTGGATCTGGATTGGGAGCTACGCCACATGATCCGACAAATCCACAACATTCAAGATATCCATCTGATGGTCCCTTGCTACCTCCACAAACTCTTGAGAACCCTGTTGGGAGAAATTGAGCAAGTTGTTTATTCCATAAGCCCTAGGCTCTCTTATATAGGACAGTAGCCTATGGGTAAATTACATAAAGCATACAACTAAAATTAGAAATAACAAAGAGGTACGAATACTAATGTGTATGCGTCAACACTCCCCCTCAAGATGGAGCATAGATATCTATCATGCTCAGCTTGGACGCACACTTCTGGAATGGGCCTCGAAGTAATGCCTTGGTGAAGATATCAGCCGTCTGATTCTCTGAGGTGACATGAGATGTAGCAATGAAACCCTTCTGAATCATGTCACGTATGTAGTGACAGTCAACCTCAATGTGCTTGGTCCTCTCATGGAAGGTTGGATTGTTTGCAATGAATAAGGCTGCCTGGTTATCACATTCCAGCTTCATAGGGAGCGGTATATCAAGGTATAGATCTGTAAGAAGAGCTTTCACCCACATCATTTCTGTGCTAGCCTGGGCCATAGCTCTGTATTCTGATTCAGCACTGGATCTTGCTACCACTGTCTGTTTCTTGCTCCTCCACGAGACTAAGGCCTCTCCAACATAAACTGCAAATCCTGAGGTGGACTTCCTGTCTTTGGGGCATCCTGCATAATCTGCATCAGCACATGCTGTGATAGAGATCTCCTTTCCCTTCTTAAATAACAAGCCTGCACCTGGAGATGATTTCAGATATCTCAGAATCATGTGTATAGCATCCATATGGACCTGACGTGGTTGCTCCATGAACTGGCTCACACGACTCACTGCAAATGATATATCAGGTATAGTGATCGTGACATACAGTAGTTTGCCTACCAGTTCTCTGTACCTCCTCCTGTCCACCTCTTCCGTGTCATCATCATAGAGCTTCATGCTGGGATCCATTGGTGTCGTAGCAGGCCGACACCCTAGCATACCTGTCTCGCTCAATAGATCTGTAACATATTTTCTCTGCGACATCACTAATCCATATTGATTTCTAGCAAACTCCAGTCCCAGAAAATATCTCAGGACTCCCAAGTCCTTGGTGACAAACTCGGTTCCCAGTCTTTCTTTCGCCTGCTTTATGCCCTGCTCATCATTTCCTGTAATCAAGATGTCATCAACATAAACCATGATTACAATAATACCTCTAGTGGTCTTCTGCACAAACAAGGAGTGATCAGCATTGGAGCGCTTGTATCCTTGTTTCTCAAAGAGATCTGATAGCTTCTGAAACCATGCTCTGGGACTCTGCTTAAGGCCATAGATAGCCTTATGTAACCTGCATACCTTGGAACACTCCCCCTCAACAGCAAACCCAGGTGGCTGTTGCATATACACTTCTTCCTGTAAATCGCCATATAGGAATGCATTCTTCACGTCCAACTGATGAAGTGGCCAGTCTCTAGCAACTGCAACTGACAATAAGATCCGTAGGGTGGAATGACGTGCCACAGGCGAAAAAGTGTCGAGATAGTCCACCCCATATGTCTGTGTGAAGCCACGTGCAACCAGTCGTGCCTTGAATCTGTCAATAGAACCATCGGCATTGTGCTTCACTGTGAACACCCACTTGCAGCTCACTGGGTTCACCTCTGGAGGTGTAGGAACCAAACTCCAGGTTCCTCTGGACTGGAGTGCCGCCATTTCTTCCTCCATTGCTAGCCTCCATCTACTATCCTGCATAGCTTCATGATGATTCCTCGGAATCTCAACAGCTGAAAGTGCCACAACAAAGGACCTGAAATCTCCAGATAGCCTCTCAAGAGATACGGATGCTGATAAGGGATATGTAGCACAGCTTCTCTTCGACTTTCGCTGAGCAATGGGTACATCTAAGTCAGCTATGTTCTCCTCTGGCCCCTGCAACGTATCCTGCTCAGAAATGTCGTCAGATCCATCAACATTAATATTATCATTACATACCATAGGCGAGCTAGTAGACGAGTCATGACCATGAGCGGGAGGAAGCCTGCGGGTATAGTGATATGGTAGCGGTGATATAGTTTGTGGTGGCGACGGCGGCGGCGGCGGCGGTGGTATTGACAGCAGCTGTGGTGGTGAAGGTGGTGTCATATATATGGAATCAGTGGATAGTAGTGGTTGCTGCTTGTCTCCAGCGGCTGAAAAATACATAATATTTTCAAAAAATGTAACATCTGCACTGATCCTATACCGCCGACGCAGAGGATCAAAACACTTGTACCCCTTTTGAGTTCTGGAGTACCCGACAAAAACACACTTGACAGCCCTAGGAGAGAGCTTGTCAGTACCAGGGGACAACTGATGGACGAATGCAACCGACCCAAACACACGAGGCGTAAGTGAAAATAGCCCCTTGTCAGGATGAATGATGGTAAACGGGATCTGTTCATTTAGAACAGAAGAGGGCATACGATTAATGAGGTAACATGCCGTGAGAATAGCATCACCCCAGTAGGAGTAGGGAACATGACTCTGTATAAGAAGAGATCTCGTGACATCAAGAAGGTGACGGTGTTTCCTTTCAGCAATTCCATTCTGTTGAGATGTATGAGCACACGACGTTTGATGAACAATCCCTTTTGAGGAGTAGTAACTAGCAAGAGCATTTGTGCACAATTCTAACGCATTATCACTTCTCACAAATTTTACCGATGTGGAAAAAACATTTTGTATTTCATTCAAGAAATGAATAATTATATTTCCGGCTTCAGATTTATTTTTCATTAGAAACACCCATGACACCCTAGAAAAATCATCCACAAGAACAATATAAAATCTGTGTCCCTGATGATCAGATACACGACTCGGACCCCAGACATCAACATGAAATAACTCAAACTTGGAGGTACTACTCCGACCAGGACGACTGGGAAAGGATGACCTGTGATGCTTTCCCAACTGACACGCCTCACACTGAACAGATGTGTGAGGAAGACTATAGGGTAATACTTGACGCAACTTCTGAAGCGGTAAATGACCAAAACGCAGATGCCACAGTAAAGGAGATACTTGTCCAGCAGGGGAGGAAGTAGTTCCAGCGAATGGGGTCTGATTCAAGCAGTAAAGGCTTCCTTGCTCATAGCCACGACCAATCACGTTGCCCGTATGGATGTCCTGAAAAATCAAAGAAGATGGATCAAAAATTGCCCGACAATGAAGATCTTTTGTAATCTGACTAATTGACAACAGATTCATTGAAAAATCAGTGCATGTAGCACATTCTTGAGCTGCATAGAAGATGTCAGTCTAATCTCCCCCTGACCAGTGATTGGGGAATGGGTGCCATTTGCAATGACAACTGTCCGTCCTGGAGGGATCTGAGTGTATCCTGTAAGTAGACTCTGGTCGCCACATAGGTGATGTGTAGCGCCTGAGTCCATAATCCATGGCAATGTATCAGATCTACTACTTTGAAGTGCAAGTGTACTACCTGAAGTACTGGTAGACGCGGAGGCAGAAGCAGCAACATCAGAATGACTCTCTGTAGTCGGTGCTGGACTGGATGGTGGGATAATGCCCCTCAGACGGGCAACTAGATCATCGAACCGTTGGTCCAGGGTAGCAGCAGACGGAGGCTCTATTTGCTCAGCGGCTCGGGCTGATGCAGGAAATCCATGCTTCGAGTAGCATGTGTCTTCATTGTGTCCGACTCGATGACAGTAGGTGCATGTTGGCCTAGTGCGGCCACCCCTCCCACGGGGTCCACGTCCACGACCCTGGTGATAAGAACCACGACCTCTGGTTGCTGCCATGGCTGAAGAGTTCTGACTTGCAGCAGTTGAGGGAACTGTGATCCGACTCAGTCTATGAAAGGCTTCCTCCATCGGAGGAATTGTAGAGTCGGCCAAAATCTGTGATCGTGCTGCCTCGTACTCAGGATCAAGTGCAGCTAGGAACACACCCACCATAGTGGCGTTCCTATATGTCTTCTGCTGTTCTGGCGTGGCTGTCAAGGGCATGAAGCTATATAGCTTCTCGAACATCCCTCTCAGTGATGTATAGAGAGAATGTAGGGGGCGACCATTCTGCTTGATGGTGAAGATATCATGCTGAAGTTGCAGGATCTTTGTCTCGTTCTTTGCCTGGGAATATGTAGCCGTCAGAATCCCACATATCCTTCGCTGTGGGTTGATGGAGAATGTCATTGGCAATCTCAATTGCCAACGTGCCAGATAGCCAAACTTTGGCGTATGCGTCATCAGCCTCCCAGGAGGCATAGGTTCCAGTCTTCTTAACAGGCTCTGGTTCGGTAAGAATATGCTTCTTACCCGTAGACTTCATCATGCTCATGAACTGCATTGCCCACAGTTCATAGTTGGTACCGTCCATCTTGACAATAGGCGCTGGACCACGGAATGCGCCAATAGATGGGATATCTGCCTTGCTCTCCGACATATTGAAAAATGAAGACTGGAACGATTGACAAACACTGTGATTTGTCTACAACGACATGAAATGGGTTTAGTTGCACGTGTAGACCTCACACAACTAAACCCATGATGATATTCTGGGTTTTAGGGCTGGAAACCATGCAACCGTACAGGAGCTACAGTACTCGGAGCACTTGATGCGCACTGGATGCGCAGTAGATCACGTGTTCTGGGCACTGGGTGCGCTGAACACGCGCACTGGATGCGCTGGGCACACGCTGTGGGTGCGCGTATGGCTCACGCACGTAGAAGATCACGCGCGCACACCCAGCCTTGCGCAGATGATGCGCACTTGCACGTTGGAGATGCGCGGTCAGGCATTGGAGAGGCGCAGGAGATGCGCAGGTCACGCGCGATGACGCGCAATGGATGTGTGCGCGCAGGAGATGCGCAGATCACGCTGTGGCGTGCGCCGTAGATGCGCACAACGCTTGAGATGTGCCTGGGATGCGCACAAGAAGCGCTGGAGGTGCGCTGATCGGAGGAGAAGCACCGGAGGAGGAGGGCGGCGCCGATCTGCAGAGAAGAGAGAGAGAAAGAGGGCCGGCGGGTGTGTGGGTAGGGTTAGGGTTTCGAGAACTCCGGTCTAGGACCGTCGCTCTGATACCATGTTGGGAGAAAATGAGCAAGTTGTTTATTCCATAAGCCCTAGGCTCTCTTATATAGGAGAGTAGCTTATGGGTAAATTACATAAAGCATACAACTAAAAATAGAAATAACAAAGAGGTACGAATACTAATGTGTATGCGTCAACAAACCCACATCCTGCATACCCTACAGGAGAGGATTGCCAAAAGCAAAGATCTTAACGTTTAAGTCTTCTCCAACAAGCCATGCCTCAGAAGGGTAAGAGAGCCTGACCGCCCTCATGTCTGCCCACAACATGTGATGAACGACAGAATCATTGGTCCTGTAAACACAAGAGAAAATCATACCGATCCCAGATCTCCTGTTGCTAAGCAGAATGGACATCGCATGGACCTCCATCAACTCCGACTCCCACTCAAAGAGGTCAGGATTCCATGCCACCAGTAGACCCCCCTGCAATGCGCACATATGGTAAGGCTCTAAACTTGGAAAGACAGGTACCCCTCACAGAGGCCCATTGCTAAGCTCATATCGTCATTTTGACTGTGCACCACTTCTCTGGGTTACCCAGACCTCTGACATTTTAGGAGACAACCTTCATTGGGGAATTATGTTGCGAATCGCGGAAGCAAACACACACAAATATGATCAAACAAGCAAGACGCAAATACAAGGATTTACAAGGTTTGTTCATAACTGGGCTACGTCCTTGGGCAGCGGCGATCGGTTTTACTATATGGAGAAAAGGTTTATACAAAGGATATCGAGAAGGTACATATATGGGATGGGAATTAGGATCAGAATGAGGATTGCAGTATCTGGTGACCCTAAGGTCCCTTTTGTACTTCAACAAAAGAATACTATTTGTGTTCAGCAATCCATCTCAACATCTCTCAGCTAATCAGGTTTCAGGAGGCGGATCAGACATGTCAGCAATCCTGGCCCATCTCAACCAATCAGGTTTCAAGAGGCGGATCAGACATGTCAGCAATCCTGACCCAACAGCTCCCAACCCATCAGATGGCAGGACGTAGATCAGCCACATCAGCATCCCAACAAGTAGTTAGGATTCAAGTCATATTAACAATCTCCACCTTGAATTGAATCCTCTGAGAAGCTTTGGCAAGGTTTGCCGTACCGCCGCCAATCCCTCCTTGGGCTACTGCCAACTATCGATATTGAGTAAGTCCAAACAGTGTTTGAAGTTACTCCTAGGAACTGCCTTTGTGAACATATCGCCTGGATTATCTGCTGTGCCGACCTTCTTCACCTTGATCCTCTTCTCAGAACGAATGAAGTGATATCTGACATCGATGTGCTTGATCCTTTCATGATGCACATTATCCTTAACTAAGCATATCGCACTGGGACTGCCATAATATACTATAGCCTGATCCTGTTGAAGACCGAGATCTCCAACTAAGCCCTTTAGCCAGATGCCTTCCGTTGCAGCCTTCGTCAAAGCCATGTACTCTGTCTCTGTGGTAGACAAAGTAACTGATGGTTATAAGGTAGCCTTCCAACTGATTGCCGAATTCTCCAAAGTGAAGACATAGCCTGTCATTGATCTCCTCTATCAACATTTGTAGCAAAGTCTGAATCTGAATATCCAACAACCAAACACTCCGAATCACTTCTGTAGATGAGGCCAATGTCTGATGTTCCTCTCAGATAGCGGAAAATCCGCTTGACTGCCTGCCAATGCTCCTTCCCTGGGTTGTCTATGAACCTGCTAACAATGCTCACAACATGAACAATATCAGGTCTTGTGCATACCGTGGCATACATAGGGAACACGTAACATGTGTTCCTTCTTTGTATCTGACCATGGTGCGAAAGAAAATAAAAGATGAATGTTTGCAGTGGATGGAGTACCTAGAGGCTTGGCTGTAGACATCCCAAATCTCATTAGAACTTTCTCAATGTAGTTCTTCTGAGATAAGAAAAGTTTTCCTTCTGCACGATCTCTAATGATCTCCATCCCTAAAATCTTCTTCGCTGTATCAAGGTCCTTCTTGTCAAACTCTGAACTAAACAGCTTCTTTAGATCATCTATGGTACTCTTCTTCTTGACAACAATCAGCATGTCGTCGACGTAAATGAAGGATTCATCCTCCACCTTGTTGTAGTAATTGCAACAATCGTATAGGCTCCTATTGAACCCATGATCTAGCATGAAACTGTCAAACTTTTTGTACTACTTTTTAGGAGATTGCTTAAGCCCTTACAAGGACTTCTTTAATCTGCACACATGGTCTTCCTTGTCTTGGGATGTGAATCCCTATGGTTGGCTCATAAGAATGTCTTCTTCGAGTTCACCATGCAAGAAAGCTGTCGTCACATGTAACTGCTCCAACTCCAAGTCTCTATGTGCTACAAGAGCTAGTAGCATCTTGATGGATGTATGCCTTACAACGGGAGAAAATATCTCGTTGTAATCCACACATTCCTTCTGACTGTAACCCTTTGCAACTAGGCATGCCCTGTATTTGATGCCTTCACTGCCTGAGATTCATGTCCTTTTCTTGAAGATCCATTTACATCCAAAAATCTTCATCCCCATTGGCAATTTGACAAGTTTCCATGTTTGATTCTTGTGAAAAGACTCCATCTCCTCACCTATAACAACAATCCACTGCCCAGATTCTGCACAAGATATTGCCTCCCTGTAAGTGGAGGGCTTTGGAGACTTTGCCTCCTTCGCAACCTGCAGTGCAAATGCAACCATGCCATCAAATACGTATCTCTACGGTGGACGTATCTCCCTATGAGGCCGATCAGTAGCAACACTTAGTTGCCTCTCCTTTGGTTGCTCAGCTTCAGGCCATTCAACAACAACCTGATTAGGAGTGGTGTGATCAACTGCGTGATCACTACTTGGTGTCAGTTCGAACTCCACCTGTTCGGGCACACCATCACTTGCCCCTGCATCAACAGACTTACTACTCGAGTGAAGCATGGAATTCTCATCAAAAGTAACATTCCTGCTAACAATAATCCGATGCTCAGAAGGGGACCAGGTTCTGTACCCCTTTACTTCTGCACCATAGCCTGTAAACACCCCTTTCTTTGCCCTTGGTTCCAACTTTCCTTCACTAACATGATAATAGGCATCACAACCAAAGACTCGTAAAATAAAATAATGAGCATGATTACCAGACCATACCTCCATGGGTGTTTTGCAATTAGTGGCAGATACGGGACTCCGATTCACCAAGTAACAAGCTGTATTCACAGCTTCATCCCAGAATGCTCTACCAAGTCCAGCATTAGAGAGCATGCACCTTGCTCTCTCCAGAAGCGTCCTCTTCATTCGTTCCGCAACTCCATTCTGCCGTGGCGTATTTTTGACAATGAGGTATATCACACCACCCTCCTCCTTGCAGAACTCATTGACCTCTAACGACAAAACTCCAGCCCAATATTTGTACGAAGATGCTTCGCCATTCTTAGAACTCTGGTTCTCCACCAAAATCTTCCACTGCATGAAGGTCTGAAATGTCCCGCTCTTGTGCTTCATCATGTACATCCACACCATCTTGGAGTATCGTCAATAAATAGATAGAAAATACCTAGCACCTCTCAAAGATGGAACCCATGAAGGACCCCAACAATCGGCATGGATGTAGTCGAGCGTCTCCTTCGTCCTGTGGATGGCTTTACTGAATTGTTTCTTGTGTTGTTTCCCTAACACGCAATGCTCACAGAACTCCAGCTTGGATCCCTTGAGATCCCTGATAAGGCCTTTTCTGACTGAGGATATTCATCCCCATCTGACTCATATGTCCTAACCACATATGCCACAATTCTAACTCAGATCTCATGGTTTGGGACGCCACTGCAGCAGAACCTGTAACTGTAGACCCCTGCATGACGCATAGGGCCTTCTGCTTATTGCCCTTGATGAAAATCACCCTGCCTTTGGCAACCTGCATGGCTCCACTTTCAACGTTGTACATGTATCCTTTAGACTCCAAGACTCCAAGGGATATTAGGTTCTTCCTCAAATCAGGAACATGGCGTACTTCCGTCACCATGACTCCATCATGCATCTTGATCTTCACAGAGACGATCCCTATAATCTTGCATGCTGCATCATTCATCATGATGAGGTTTCCGCCATCTATCTTCTCATAGGGCCTGTTTGGTTGGAGGGTTGGACAGGGTTGGCTTGGCCCAACCCGGGTTACCCCTCCAACCAAACAGGGTTCTCCTCCTCACAGTTTACTATTCACAGGGGTACCCCTGCCCAACCCAACCCTGTCCAACCCTGCAACCAAACAGGCCCATAGGTGTAGAACCAATCTTCATGGGGAGTCATATGGTAAGAACAACCTGAATCAAGAATCTATGTGCTATTCGTCATCTTCTGATTCGTGACGGTGAGAGCCAGATCATCTTCAGAATCTGCGCCTCCATGAGTCATGGTAGCAACCGTAGCTTTCCCTTTCTTCTTTGGGAAGTCCTTCCAATGTTCAGGTTCTTTGCAGTAATTGCAGATGTCCCTAGCATTGTGATTCTTCAACTTGGACTTCTTCTTTCCCTTCTTTGTGTAGCCAGAACCGGCATGCCTCTTCTCATGAGTTATAACCAAACCTGCAACATCAGAGTCTTGCTTCCCGATAGCCATATGCTGAAGTTCACGCGTTTGCAGACTCGCACGAACTTCCTATAGGGTTATTGTTTCTCTTCCCAAGATAAATGATTGTACTAAATTCTCAAACGATAATGAAATGAAGACCAATAAAATCAAGACATCATCCCCATCTTCAATCTTAACATCTACGTTTCTTAAATCTATTAATAATGTATTTAAGAGATCTAGATGTCCTTTAAGAGATGTACCTTCCTGCATGCAGAGAGAGAACAAACGTTGCTTCAAGAGTAATGTTGGTCAGAGACTTCGTTATGTACAAACTTTCGAGTCTTAACCACAGACCGGCTGCGGAATCCTCATCGGCAACCTCCGTAATATTCTCGTCCGCCAAACACATCATGATCGTCAAGTGCCCCTTCTCTTCCTGCACCATCAACTCGGAGGGCTCGAGTGCTTTCACCCACTCCTGATCTAACGGTGCCAAGATGCCTCGCTGCTTCAGAAGGACATGCATCTTGATCAGCCATAGACTGAATCCATTCTTCCCTGTGAACTTCTCGATCTTCAGATTGTGCGACACCATCTTGTTACATGATCCTGGCAGAACTCGAAGCTCTGATACCAGTTTGTTGCGAATCGCGGAAGCAAGCACGCACAAACACGATCAAACAAGCAAGACACAAATACAATGATTTACAAGGTTCACCCGTAACTGGGTTACGTCCTTGGGCGGCGGTGACCGATTTCACTGTATGGAGAAAAGGTAATACAGAGGATACTGAGAAGTTACAGATATGGGATGAGAATCCGGATAGAATGAGGACTGCAGTATCTGGTGACCCTAGGGTCCCTTTTATGCTGCAACAGAAGAATACCATTTGTGTTCAGCAATTCATCCCAACATCTCTCAGCTAATCAGGTTTCAGGAGGTGGATCGGACATGTCAGCAATCTTACCCCAACAATTCTCAACCAATCAGGTTTCACTTCAGGAGGTGGATCGGACATGTCAGCAATCCTGGCCCAATAGCTCCTAGCAATCAGATGGCAGGACGTAAATCGGCCACATCAGCATCCCAACAAGTAGTTAGGATTCAAGTCATATTAACAAACCACTTTCCTCTCTTTGTGGACCACCCCCACATCTCTACTGATAACATCAACTGACACAACAATGTAGGGAGGAGAGATAACAACCAGTTCCATAATCGAGGCGAATGGACCAACAATCACCAACCTTGATCTCTTACGGATGTATAATCGCAGGCCATCCCTTCCATCGATTTATAGAGATGACCTTAGGCGCACATGAGGGACCACCCTCGTGCGCGTATACTTCTATTCCTGTGGAGATGTTTCAAATACCGTTGTGAGCGAATTCTAACCACGAGAAGTGGCTGCTGTCCAACCTCTCAAAGGAGAGCGGTTGGAAGATCTCCATCTCTAAGGAAAGAGGCATAGGCAGGGACCACGTGACCAAGGCAAGTTCCAACCAACGACAAGGGGACACGATTGAGCTCATGCCAGAATAGGGTATCTGGGGAGTCACCAAGAGCTGGGAGCACCGTAGGAAAGAACGAGGTGGGAATGTTCAGCTGAAAAGTGACCCTTCACTGGAGAAAGGGTTTAAATATCGATACCGATTTCCATATCAACACCATGTTGATACGATATTTCAACAAAATTTTGTTGAAATTTCACCCGTATCAACCAATATTTTTAAAGGAATGACATGAAAAGACCCCTATATCTCCATCTCTCGAATTTTGGTCCCATGTCAGCCCTATGTGGAGGGTTGCATTAGGTAGCCAGCAACCGACGTAAAACAATTGGTAACAAATTCCTAAATAGTATTTTTCAAAAATACTATTTAGGAATTCGACTCAAGATAGTTGGATCTTTTCAACATGGATTTATGCAAACAATTAGATTTCATTGAGGTGTTCCCTACTAGCGACGTGTTGCATTATCTGAATGCAATGAGAATTCGGCAAGAGCCGCTACATTGCTTCCCAGATGTAGTTCAAAATTTGCAGGGGTTCTCGTATGAGGAATGCATGTGAGTAAATAAGCTAATTCCGCTGCATCGCTGCCCTGATGCAGTCCAAAATTTTCCAGGGATCTAGGCTAGCATAATGGATGCATGCGAGTAAAGAAGTTAGTCCAAAAGAGGTTGCGAAAGAAGTTGATGATATGTAGTTGGAATATTTGCACTTTGATTGGTAATTCGATGGGGATAATAGATACGATGGAAAGAAGGAAGATTCATATACTATGTCTCCAAGAGACAAAATGGACGGGAGAAAAAGCAAGGGAGACCAAGAAGACATACTTTGAATTTTGGTATTCATGTAAAGAGAGGGGTAGAAATGGTGTTGGAGTGGTTGTTCTTAAGGATTTGAAGGATAATGTAGTTAAGGTGCAAAAATTTAGGGACCGGATTGTTTTGCTAAAATTAGTGCTCGAAGAAGTTAGGAATATAATCTCAGTTTATACATTGTAAGTTGGGTTAGAGGAAATGATTGTTGCAGAGATTGCAAAGTAATCCTAGGAGAGAGCTTGGCATCTCAACATTGCTTGCTAGTCATGGATATACAAATAAAATGGTTGACAAAGAAGATGATGGTTCCTAAGATCATTAAAAATAAATGGTGGAATCTTCAATTGAAGCAATCGAGCTTCAAGGAGAAGGTTTTAGAAGACTTATCGTGGGATTGTAACGGAAGTGCAAACGAAATGTGGGATGCATGTTCATCTTGTATTCGAAGGGCATCCAAAGAGATGCAAGGCGAGTCTAAGGGAGACGTTCTAGGCCAAAAGGAGGCTTGATGGAGTGAAGGGGTGCAAGAGAAGCTTAAAATTAAAAGAGCTTGTGTTAAAGCTATGTATAAGGATAGAATGGAGGAAAGTGTCACAAACTACAAAATAGCAAATAAGGAAGCGAAGACAACTGTAAGTGAAGCCAAGTCGAAAGCTTACGAAGTTTTGTACAAAAAGCTTGACTCGAAGGAGGGTCAGAAGGATATATTCGGATTGACCAACGCAAGAGAAAGAAAAATCAAAGATCTTTCTCAAGTGAAATGCATCAAGGATGAGGAAGGACACGTGCTTGTTACTCAAAAGGATATGTAGACTAGATCGAAGTTGTATTTCCATAAGCTTTTACCTAAATCATGCAAGCTATAGACGGATACAAAGGAAGTAGAGGAGGCTTTACATGTTATGAAACTTGAGAAAAGGTAGGACCTGATGACATTCCTATTTTTGGAGTGTTCTTGGCAAACGGGGTTTGACTTGGCTCACAAATTTATTCAATGTTATTTGACGAAGCAAGAAAATGCCTGAAGAATGGAGGGGAAGCATTGTGGTACCTCTTTATAAAAAGAAACATTCAAAATTGTTCGAATTATAGAGGTATCGAGTTGACGAGTCATACTATGAAAATTTGAGAACGTGTGATCGAAAGAATGTTGTGGCAAGTTTACAAAGTAACTGAAAATCAATTCGGATTCATGCTACGTCGCTCAACTATTGAAGCTATGCACTTATTGAGGAGAACAATGGAGATTTATAAAGCTAAAATCAAGAACTTCCATATGATTTTTATTGATTTGGAGAAGGCTAATGATTCAGTCTCAAGGGAGATTTTGTGGAGAGTTTTGGCAAAGAGACTAGTACCCATCTTATGTATTAACCTTATAACGGGTAAAAATGATGGAGCTTCATCTTGTGTAAGGATTCGGTCTGGAAAGACTGACAATTTAACATCAACATTGGTCTATATCAAGGTTCAACTTTGAGTTCATTCCTTTTTATTTTGATTATGGACGAGTTGACTAGTCACATTCAGGATGAAATACCTCGGTGTATGTTGTCCGTCGATGATATTGTGTTATCGATGAGTTAAGAGATGGAGTAAATGAGAAGCTGGAGGTTTGGAGACATGCCTTAGAGACTAAAAGATTTCATATAAGTAGGGCTAAGACTGAATATATGGAGTGCACATTTGATGGAAACAACGATGAAGGACTCGAGGTAAAGATTGGAGACAAAAACATTCAGAAGAAAGATTCTTTTAGATACTTTTTTCGAGGGGTATGGGATGGACCTCCTTAGAGACCCATCAAAAAATATATTTTTATAAAAATTATATAAATAATTACATACTCCAACTCTCATACAAAGCCTTTGCATGCTCAAGTACATTCTCTGAACAAAACCTCTCCACTTTGAAGATTATCCCATTTCTCCCCAACCAGATGGCCGACAAATGCGCACAAACTCTGCACCTCTCATCAATTGAACCCGTCCAAATAGAAGTAATGGACTCCTAGAATGACTCAGAACTATCCCAGTGTACACTTGACATGAACCCGTCCAATTAGAAGTAATGGACTCCTAGAATGACTCAGAACTATCCCAGTGTACACTTGACAGCTCAGCTTTCTCCCACGACTCCCTATATTTTGAGCACAAGAAGAAGAGATGCTCAATGTCCTTCGCTGCCATACCCCATCTTGCGTAAGTCTCCTCACATCCAGGAAAAATTCGGGTTCGTCTAGCGCTCTCCAAAATTCATCCTTTCCTCATCAACGACAGAAAAATCTTTATCCTCATAGGCAACTTCCACCCCCAGATTCTAGACCAATCTCTAGCGGTGTCCTCGTATAAAATTGTACATGGACCTGAAATAACCTTGTATGCTTTTTTCCCGAAAAAACTCCATCCCTCCAGCATCAAGAATCTTTGCCCTCAATCGGCACCTCTATTCTAGCCAATCTACCTGACAAGGAAATGAAGTCCTTTAGCCTCTAATCCGATAGTTCTGCCATGAATTCTAGCGACCAAGAACCATCCGGGCACGTATTCACCACACTCACCTTCTTGCTCGAAGCCAACACAAATAGTTTGTGATATAAATCACAGTTCTTCTGTCTAGTCTTCTTGCCAGAAATTGAAACCCCTGCCATTACCTAGTAATGATCTCATCGAAGTTGCAACTTTTGGCAGCACAACACATATTCCCTTCCAAAGAGTAGTAGGCGAGGGCACTGCTCCCACAGTAGCACATAAACTAGAGGAAATCGAGTATATAGACTTCAACAAACGCGAGGGCAGGTCTGACCCGTTGCTTCAGATCCTCATCACCCATTTTGATAACAAAGCTTTGTTCATTTCTTCAATTCACAGCATACCTAATCCTCCCTCCTTGGTCGGCGTTGTCACCGTTCACCAATCTACCAAAACTGTTCCCTTCCCCTCAGCTATAGATGCCCAGAAAAAAACGACTCATCAACCCTTCCAACCGCCTGCAAATCCCAGCGACACCACCTTAGCAGACAGAAAATCATGATCGCAAACAAGACCACCCTTATCATCACTAGCCTTCCTCCTCCTGACAAGCACACCACCTTCCGCCCAACCAGCTTTTTCTCCATTTTCTCTACCACGTGCAATCCTTCCATACACCAAAGGTAGACCCAAATAGTTAAGAGGTAGGCTTCTTCATGCAGTTCCCAGTAAAGCTTCACAGGACGTAATCTCCTCCGACGACAGGTTAAAAGGTAAAAAGGAAGATTTTGCTGCATTAACCCTCAAACCTGACAACTGCCTGAAAATATCTAAAACTGCTCTCATCGCCTTGCACTCTATCACCGCTCCTTCAATGAAAAAGATTGTGTCATCGATGTATTGTAGAATCGAGATTGAGAAATCATCCTCTGAATAACCTTGAAAAACCTCCTTCCTCGACTAGCCCATACATAACTGCCAACGCATCCCCAACAAGAGCAAATAACCGGGGCCAAGTGACATCCCTGCTTGACCCCTCTCCGTAGTTGAAAGAAACCTGGCCACCCGTTCACCAGCATAGAGCAAGATGACGTCGTGATGCATCTCTTCATCTAATCAATCCAAATGTCTGGAAATCCTCTTTGGGCCAAGGAGGCACCTATAAAACTCCAATTCATACAATGATACGCCTTTGCGAAGTCAACCCTCCACATGAAGCTTGCACTTCCTCGCCTCTTCCAATCCACGACTATTTTTGATGCCAAAACAATCCCGTCAAATTGAAGGATATGGTTAGATCCTCAAGCGCATCACGGAAGCGTGAGCGTCGTATCGAATATGACGAGGAGCGACTAGTCGCACTAGTTGCTCGATGCAGCGGAATTTAAAAAATTTTCATGCGACGAAATCACATGATCCAAGAACACTTTTCGGATCATTTCGTCTAAACCACAAACAAGTAATAGGATTACCTCTTGAAGCGTGGCTGCGATCGAGTCTCTAAACGAAGAGACCTCCTGTCTCAAGTCCGATCCGACGGAGGAGACGCTTGCGAGCGCGGGGATGAATCGCGTGCTTCTCGCAATCCATGTTGATGATCTAAGCGACGGATCTCCTGATCTCGACACACGAGATCCGATGTCTTCTTCACGAGCGAGGCGCACCGAAGGAGACGGAGATCCACGAGCAGATGATCGGGCAGCATAACGACGACGCTGCGCCGATGGAGAACCTCTCTAGGGCATCCATGGTGGACGGCCATAAGAGGGAGAGAGAGTAGGCGTGTAGAGAGAAAGAGAGAGAGATGCGCTTCAATAGCATGTACTTAGAGAGCATGGTGTCCCTCTCTATTTATAGGGTTTTGGGATCCATGAATCTCAATCCATGGGACATATAAAATCAATGGATGAGATTGATTTATGTCTAATCCAATGGTCAAGATTCTTGTTGGTAAAAGCCAACAACTTGTGATTTAATTTAGATCAAATATATTTGATTAATCAAATACAAATCAATCTTAAATTAAATCAATCAAATAAGGAGGCAAGTGACATGGAGATTACATCTCCATGTCAACATGGCGGACGGCCACCAATTCCATATAGGACTTGGTAGCCGTCCACATGTTACCATGTGGAGAGCAATCTCATGAGATTGCATGAGATTGCATATCTCCATGGAAATCTCCTTTATTTAATCCTAAAACTTTTTGTTGTGATTTATTCTTCAAAAATAATTCATAATTAATTTTGAGAATATTGCAATCTTGTCATTGGAAATTTGTGAATCACATTCACAACAAAATATAATTTACATTTTCAATTAATTACACAATGTGTATCCAATCACATCAATAATTAATTAACAAATATAAATTATAATTAGCTCTCTCTAATACATTATAACTCACATTTATAATATATTATGAATAATATGGATAGTGTTATCCACATTATTCATATCCATGATAATTAAATCACATTTAATCATCTTGGATCTCTTTTCTCTTGTGCCCAAATAATATGAATCACATTCACATTATTTACATCTTTGATAATCAAATCACATTTAATTATCTAAGATAACTCTCTTTATAATATGAATCGAATTCATATTAATCATGATAATTAAATCACATTTAATTATCCATTTTCTCAATGCTCGGATACTTATATCAACAATGAAATTATCCTGAAGTCTTTCAAGGATAATGCGCTTTTTCCGCGAATACTTGGAGATAAGGACAGGGCGATTGTATTGTTCCACGCATAGTGAATTGGATATTGAGATTACATCTCAAATCTCTCAGGCCTCCCATAGATGCTTGATTAAATCAAGACCACAAATCTAATCTTCTCATTGCATCTGAATCACATTCAGATCAATGTCCAACATTTGGATCAAGATCAGATTACTTCTCTACTCAGTTGAGTCACTAAAATCCAGACCCGTTTCATCACTCCCAAAGAATGGAAGCGTCATGGTTATACAATCGTTTATGATCACATCACCCCTCAGGTATTCCCAATACCTGTACATCCTGCATAATGGAAGACTCAGAATAAACCTGAAGTATAAAATCAATTTTACACTGTCTACTCCAGGGTTTTATCAGTAAGTTTCTCATTTTGATCATTGGGAGTTGATATCGATCATATACTTTCCAAAAGCATATATCATACCTAGATGTTGATCATATACTTTCCAAAAGTATATATCTAACCTACAAATTCAGTCAAGCTTCCAAAGCGAGATGACCGTGCGCACGGAATTTGATTCTTCCCAATATCTCATGAGTGAGCTCATGTCTTCCGGTTCAGTAGTGAACCTATATGATCCTTTTGAGAGATCGTATTACTCATATGCCCTTGCATGTACACCAGCACGCCGGTGTATAGACCTTGATTAGGTCATCAACCTATTGGTCTGCCAAATGCACATACTCAGACATATAGTAACACATGTGTCTCCGGTCAGAGGATGCGTACCTATATCATGACAGCATATGATATAGCACTTTGGTTATCTCGATCTCGTTAAGTCAACTCTTTGACCTAACTAATCTAACACCTCCGAATCTCTATTCCTATGCAGAGGACCTACATCAAGAGGTCGGTCAGATATCAGCCTAACTGAGAAAGGATTGCCATCTCCTACTTAGGCTGGAGATCATCTCTTAACAATCATTTGATGGTGCTTGATGAGTCCTCAATCTAACTCTTTAGATATTTATCCAAGCACCAGCCTCTATGATTCAATATTTGAATCAACAGCTGTATGATCATCAAGATGGTCATGGTACATAACCCTAATTGTACTAAGGGACCTATTATGCAAATTATGTACTCTTCATTTCAGATTAAGGAGTGAATTGCAATAACATTTATTGCATAATGGCTCGCCGTGGGCTCGCATGTCCACCAATCTTCCACTAGCACAAAGAGCCATTAATGGGCTGATCATTTAAACCCACACTCATGTGACAATCATAGGCTATTTAGAAAATAACTAGGTAAGCTGATCAGTCACTCTGTTATCAAGAGACTATGCCAAGTCCTTTTACGGCACTTGCATATCCCCTAGTAACAGTGCTCGCATCTAATGCGAATGTTGCATCTTATGCAACCAATACTCAATTTTGTTATAGTGTTCTTGACACTATAGCTCGATAATTATTATAACCACTTTGCCCATAATCCTTATCAGAATACCTTTATTCCTAGAGATCTATATCTCCTAAGGTATCTACAATTAAGACCCTTATAGATCACTATCTACAAGGTCTTAAACTTTTGAAGATAAGACTTTGAGATCACTATCTCTAAGTTTCATCATCTTTGAAGATATTGTTATTACTACAATCAAGTGTTTTATTCCATAGTAGGATTAGTAATAGATTACTACTCTCATTGCATGGCAGACATCTGGCTCTTTTGCACATCTAGCATACACTCAGCTTCTCGTAACTGATGCACAAGTGCAAACAGTTCTAGCATTCACTTCCTCAACTCTCTGAGGTGCTATCCCTTTAGATAGGTCATTACCATATCCTAAGGGAAGGAAGCATTTCTTGGAATTTTCCGGAAAATGGAATAAGTCCAAGGTGTACTACTAATGTGACGGTCCCAATACCCTCTTCTCTTTGCTTCTGAACGACTTCAGAACTAAGATCTAAGAGGTATCCTTGAGATCATATCTCAAGGTATGGAACAACCAAATTATAAAACACTTATTATTATCCTTATATTATTCCAAATGATTAGAATAATATCTACATTTAGCACGATGAAGACAATGGCATTCCCACTAAGCTTCACATGGTTCATAAATAATTTTATCTGAAATCATACCATTTATAATTTCACCAAATCTTATGTTCCAACTACAAGAAGCTTATTTGATTCCAAAGATGGAGTTCTTTAGCTTGCACACCTTGCTTTCCTCAACCATGAAGCCCTGGGGCTACTTCATGTGAATATCCTCAAAGAGGTATTCATAGAGGAATGCAATCTTGACTCACATCATGAAGATGTCATAGTCAAGTTGTGTAGCTATGGTTAGCAATATTCTGATGGGTTTAAACATGGTCACTGAAGAGCAAGTCTCATCGCAAGCGATGTCTTCTCTTCGGTTTGCAGCTCATGGCTACGAACCATGCTTTGAAGGTCTCTACCTTCTCATCAGGTTCCCTTTTTCTTCTGAAGATCCATTTACTCCTTAATGGGTCTAACCCGTATAGGTGGATCCTTGAGGGTCCATATACAACACTTGTATATGAAGTCTACATTAGACTTTTATTGCTAACATCCATCTTTCCATGTCATGATCCTCAGGAGCATCATCACATGAAGTCAGATCATTGTCAGATTCAACTGACACATGGAATCCATCCTCAAACTTATTTGAAGAGGTATTAATGTTTCATCTTTAATTGTCTATTTAGTTTCCGATTTCAGGAGCCATATTATCTTCTCAAGATTAAATGAGTTCTTTTTCTTCATTTTCACCTTGATTCTCAAGAGAGTCATCTTATGAGAATCATATTCTCAAAGATGAGATCTTCTAAGAATCTCAAGGTCATAAAGTAGGTATACAATACCATCCTTTATTTTCCTAATGAAGTAGCACTCTCCAGTGCCAGATTCCAGATTACTTGCATGGAACCTTATTAAGGATATATATTGTAGTCTCTACTACATATATACCTTGGAAACTAATAGATAATTATGCTAATATTCATCATTGATCATATCATGTCACACATGATCCAACACTTATTGAGTTTAGGTTTATAAGGAGGAGTGAGATAAAAACAATATTCATATCTGTATAAGGTATTCCATGAATTCATCTAATAGATACAAGCTACCTAGGTTATATCAAATTCATTTCATTTTCCTTCAGACTTTGGTTCAAAACCAATTTTTTTTTGAAATCTTTGAATATTTCAAAGCTTTCTAAGGTGAAGGAAAGAAATTTCATATCATACATAATCATCAATGGATATCACATATCCATAATGATTACTATGATATAGATGATTCACATACATCAATATGTATGAGATCCTGAATACCTTGACATCTTACACCTTTCCCAAAGAAGGGTGTATTAGACATTTTACTTTGAATACAATATTCATAAGTATGCAAGTTTTGAAATTTTAGACATTTTAAAGTTTCATCTCTTTTCATTGATCTCATCAACAGACATATGTCCAAAACATTATGCCACATCATTGACAAATGATCTTTATCCTCCTATTGATCTTTAAAGGTTTAATTTTCAGTATTAGAAATCTTAATGAACCATTCATTAATTTTCTAATTTAGCGGAGTCCACTAGATGTTAGATTACTATCTGAAATATATCCATCATAGCTCTCTATGTTAGGGGGTTTGCAGACGGATCCAGGAGGATGTCTCGGAGTGAGTCTGGGTTTGCGACTGGGAGTGCGGGTGCGGGTGCGGGTGCGAGCAAGGGGAAGGCGGTGCGTGGCTCGTTCAGCGGCGGTTGGCAGCCTTTAGGCGTTGCTGGGGAGCCCCGTAGACGTGGAGAGGATGTGTGGACGAAAGTCTCCCACAGGAAGCCGGAGCGCAAGTGCTTCCGTTGCGGGGTCAGGGGGCACGTTGCCTCTTTCTGTCCATGCCCGTCGAGGTGTTTCGCTTGCGGGTTGGTGGGTCACTGGCAGGCGAACTGCATGGGGTTTCGTGGACCGGCTATGGGTGTGGGCATTGCGAAGGTGCATGAATCCTCTCGGAGTCCCTACCTTTTCAGTGCGCCTCATGTTCGTCGTGATGGGCCTTCGTTTGCGGAGGTCGTGGGTGACGGTTGGGGGGGGGGGCGCAGGCTCTTTCTTCTTTGGCCCCGGTGGTTGGGGGGGCGCTTTCTCTGGACGACTCTGCTAGCCATCCTTTGGGGACTGGGGTTGCTGCTGATGTGGTCCTGACGGGCCTTTCTTCTGATACCGTGCCCGTTGATGTGGGGGTCCCGCCGGGGCAGTCGTCTGGCACGGGTACGACCGATAGGAGAAGCGGGAAGAGGTATAGAAGGCGGAGCAGGTCCGGTCGGCGAGGGTGGAGGAGGTTTCCTGCTCGGCTTTCAAGGCCCTTGTGGCGGAGGCCGTGGGGATGGTGAAGGCACATGGGTGCTCCGGCAGATGCAAGTGATTCTTCTTTCGGGTTTTGTTCGTGGTACCGGGGTTCCGGGTAAGAGCTGGTTCGGGAGTCCCAGAGCTTTTGAATGGGGTTGCGTCAGCGTTTTGCTTCGGGCGGTGATTTGCAGACTTTACCGGTTGGCTTGGTGGCGCTTCGGTTTCGGTTAGTTTGGCTGCCTGGGAGACGGAGGCTTGTGTTTCGGGTCCGAGGTTTCAGGCTGTTGTGCACATTCGCGGGCCGTTGTTTGTTTAGCTGTGCTTCGTTAGTGCCTGTGGTGCTCTCTTTCCGTCTTTGCCCCGTGGGGTTTCAGTTCTGACTGTTTGGCTGTTCTTGGTTGGTGTTGCATGGGCATTCCTCTGGCCCGCTGGAAGGCGTTCTTTTCTGTCAAGGTTTGGCCGGAGGTGGGGCTCCTTTGTCAGGTGGCCCTCTTGTGGTTTCGTGTGTTAGGTCTTCGGGTTTTTCAGATGACCTGGAGGGTTCGGTTTATTTTTTGCTGTTCTCGGGACAAAGGCACTGCTAGGCTATCATGGGGATCGTTGTTATGCGTTGGAAAGCGTTTGGTGGAGTGTTGGGTGGTGTAGTGGGTCTGTTTAGCGGCGTCAGGCTGTGCCCTTCCGCTTCTTTTTGTACTCTTTTCTTCTTTTTCTTTTGGTAATATACTTTTGGGGTGAACCAAGGCCTTAAATGTCGGTTTCGGTCACCATTTCAGTATCGACCAAAACAGAATTTCGAAGGAATTTCGGTGGAATTTCGATCGAAATTTCGGTCATTTTTTGTACTAGCACCCCCATATTTCGGTCATTTCGGTCATTTCGGTCGAATTTCGATTTCGACTGGATATCGATATTCGACAGAAATTCGACCGAATTTCGCTGAAATTTGAGGCCAGGTGAACACCACTGAGTGTCTCCCCCTCTTTTGGCTTCAAAAAAAAACTCTCTATGATAGGTTTATTCCAGAATTCATATTTATTTCCAACCTTTAGAAATAAACTATGAGTGTATTCTAATATCCAGGTCACAGAGACATTCTCTAAGACTAAGGGCTCCCACTGAAAATATGAAGTTTATTGATCCAATGGAAATTGTTGCAACAATTGCATCACTTCCAACATGGATGACCATTAAACCTTAAGATCAAATTTCTAATATTCTAATACAGATGCAACCAATTGCAAGTGTCATTAGAAGATTGAGATACAATTATTAGACTTTATCTTATCAAATAAGCTAGTCAATATCAATGATTATATGTAGATTAATCTGATGTACTATCCAATTCCTTCTCTAAGGATTCTAGATAGATTTGATAGTCATGCTATCAACACATCAACTTATTGCAGTATTGGCATTCATCCAACTCTTTGGATGTCATATGGAAGTCACAGAAGTACAGTCAACTCGTTGACTCTACTTCTTACTTGGGTCCAACCCATGCTTCTACTGCGCTCCCTTTATCTATAAGCAACCATTGCTCAAGACAAAGGATCTCTTATGTTAAAATAAAAAATAA
Source organism: Ottelia alismoides (assembly GCA_037367405.1). Taxonomy (NCBI): domain Eukaryota; kingdom Viridiplantae; phylum Streptophyta; class Magnoliopsida; order Alismatales; family Hydrocharitaceae; genus Ottelia; species Ottelia alismoides. The sequence continues at coordinate 692,230 of JAZKJV010011573.1, forward strand.
GAGTATTTCAACATTTATACATGCTTCATTCAATTCATACAATATGAATATTCTGAAGCTTCATGAATGACTAGAGTATAGATAGTAGAATGATGACACTCATCGTATCTACATCCATTTAAACTCTTAAAACTTAGGTTCAGGTAGGTACTCAAACAATTTGAATACATCATCTCCTATAGAGCTACCATTCTGCATAATGCAGAGAGCCATGTCATTCATGATTATATGTCGAGAGCACATATGTATGCTAGAACATCTTCTTAGATTTTATAAGGATTATTTAATAATTACGATCATTATCGACATGTCACTTCATTCGATGAGATCAAGACTTATAGAGACATACAAACCCTAGGGTTTTAGTCCTATTGTCTATTTAATTATCATTCCTCATTATTATGAGGAAACTTGCACATTGCAGCCACATACATTATGTGTCCAATTGCAAGTACAATATCTGGATCATAGGTCCAATCCATGATATTCTACTGGTTATTATTGAGTATAACATTGAGTGGGATTAAAGAAGGATTATCTGAAATAAGAAATTTGCATAAACATATATAAATATATAATTTTCTTTGATTTAGGAATTTTTATATCAAAGTTGTCATGCCATGTCAACAATGAAAGTTCATTCCCTTAATCACTTTCAATGTAAGAGATACACTTACCATTATATCTCAAGCAAGATCTGGGATCTCCTTCCTTATCTTTGTTACATCCCAATAATATGAGAACCTGTAACTCGGATAAAAAGAAGCGCCTTGCAAGTCCAACTTGCATTTCCCAATTCGGTCTTTAACACCCGGGCCCACCACCCCTAAGGTGATGTTGACCCGTCATTAATTGAACCAACCGTCAACAGGAATACTACTCGCTATGCGCAATCCAATATTGCCCCAATAATATGAGGACTCGATATTGGGGTCATTATGCATACGTCCTTACTCTTTCGAGAAGCGACGAGCCCGATCCAAATGGATTATATGCAGGAGCTGTCACTTCGGACATGCGTCTCCTACATATAATATCTGGCGACGGAACCCTTAGCCTTGACGAGAGACCATGGATGTCACTTATGTGATCCTCCATATCATATTCGAATTCTAATTAATTATCATGAATCATATTCACATAATTAATTCTTCCAAGGGAAATAACACATCTGTTATAATAGAGTGTTTTTAATTGGATATAATTAGCTTAATCATATTAAATTAATTTTCAATCCAATTCAATCAACAAACTTGATTTTACTTGAATATATGGTATTATCTCAAAATATGTATTAATTCGAATTTTAATAATTAGAAAAATACATCATGATCTCTCAAGCATCATTCGTTTCCTACCCCCTGTCATGGTCAGTACCGGCGGGAGTGGGACGGACCGTATCTGGTGCAACCCGCTACCCCAGCGATCCCCGACTAGACACCATATCCACCTCAGGAAAAAATAATGCCGAGTCAATCACTTTGTACTTGAGATGATCATCGGTTCTTCAACCGAAATTATACCATATAGTAATAATCAAAATATTTTTGATTATAAGGAAATTTGCTAGACAAATTCCCAATCCTATTGAGCGTCAAAAAAAAATCCCAATCCTATTCAAGAAAGGAGTTTGATGATTGTGTTTCCAATTATGATCTATACATCAAATCTAATCAATTTATTGGTTGGGGCCAAGTCAATTAAGGAAATAATCATCATTCAATATTTCTCAAATATTTTCCATAATTATTTCATGAAATTAACAATTAATTTCACTAATTGACAATTACATGGTTCTTGATTAGGAATGTAATTTCAGCAGTGACCCCTACTTACTAAAATTAACATATCTCAATCAATTTAAATCCAAATTAAACAAAATCAATTTTCAAAGATTGCTAATTTGATTTAGGATATAACCTAAGTGATGTTTCACGCATTTCGAGGCAGATCAAAACAGTAGTTAACTCATTAATCATGTTAAGATTCACAGTTCCCGCAATAGTAAATACATGTTCATTAAAACAACCATATCTCGAGCAAATGGAATCCAAATTATGTAAACTCAGATCCAATGGTTTCCTTATTTAATGGGGAACAAAATTCAAGTTTTATTTTCGTGTTTAAATAATTTAAACAAGGCCGAAAATAATCACTAAACAGAGATGCGAAAATGAAATGCGATAAAACTTTCGCAACCCTAACGAACCCAAGTCGCCTTTGGTTTACGGATCGTATCCAAAACCTTCGACCTAAGGCTCTGATACCACTTGAAGGATATGGTTAGATCCTCAAGTGTATCACGGAAGCGTGAGCGTCGTATCGAATACGACGAGGAGCGACTAGTCGCACTAGTTGCTCGATACAACGGAATTTAAAAAATTTTCATGCGACGAAACCACATGATCCAAGAACACTTCTCGGATCGTTTCGTCTAAACCTCAAACAAGTAATAGGATTACCTCTTGAAGCGTGGCTGCGATCGAGTCTCTAAATGAAGAGACCTCCTGTCTCAAGTCCGATCCGACGGAGGAGACGATTGCGAGCGCGAGGATGAATCGCGTGCTTCTCGCAATTCATGTTGATGATCGAAGCGGCGGATCTCCTGATCTCGACACACGAGATCCGACGTCTTCTTCACGAGCGAGGCGCACCGAAGGAGATAGAGATCCACGAGCAGACGATCGGGCAGCATAACGACGACGCTGCGCCGATGGAGAACCTCTCTAGGGCATCCATGGTGGACGGCCATGAGAGGGAGAGAGAGAGTAGGCGTGTAGAGGGAAAGAGAGAGAGATGTGCTTCAATAGCATGTACTTAGAGAGCATGGTATCCCTCTCTATTTATAGGGTTTTGGGATCCATGAATCTCAATCCATGGGACATATAAAATCAATGGATGAGATTGATTTATGTCTAATCCAATGGTCAAGATTCTTGTTGGTAAAATCCAACAACTTGTGATTTAATTTAGATCAAATATATTTGATTAATCAAATACAAATCAATCTTAAATTAAATGAATCAAATAAAGAGGCAATTGACATGGAGATTACATCTCCCATGTCAACATGGTGGACGGCCACCAATTCCATATAGGACTTGGTAGCCGTCCACATGTTACTATGTGGAGAGCAATCTCATGAGATTTCGTGAGATTGCATATCTCCATGGAAATCTCCTTTATTTAATCCAACAACTTTTGTTATGATTTATTTTTCAAAAATAATTCATAATTAATTTTGAGAATATTGCAATCTTGCCATTGGAAATTTGTGAATCACATTCACAATAAAATATAATTTACATTTTCAATTAATTACACAATGTGTATCCAATACACATCAATAATTAATTAACAAATATAAATTATAATTAGCTCTCTCTAATACATTATAAATCACATTTATAATATATTATGAATAATATGGATAGTGTTATCCACATTATTCATATCCATGATAATTAAATCACATTTAATCATCTTGGATCTCTTTTCTCTTGTGCCCAAATAATATAAATCACATTCACATTATTTACATCTTTGATAATCAAATCACATTTAATTATCTAAGATAACTCTCTTTATAATATGAATCGAATTCATATTAATCATGATAATTAAATCACATTTAATTATCCATTTTCTCAATGCTCGGATACTTATATCAACAATAAAATTATCCTGAACTCTTTCAAGGATAATGCGCTTTTTCCGCGAATACTTGGAGATAAGGACATGGCGATTGTATTGTTCCACGTATAATGACTTGGATATTGAGATTACATCTCAAATCCAGATCTCGGGCCTCCCATAGATGCTTGATTAAATCAAGACCGCAAATCTAATCTTCTCATTGCATCTGAATCACATTAGATCAATGTCCAACATTTGGATCAAGATCAGATTACTTCTCTACTGAGAGGAGTCACTAAAATCCATACCCGTTTCATCACTCCCAAGGAATGGAAGCGTCATGGTTATACAATCGTTTATGATCACATCACCCTCAGGTATTCCCAATACCTGTACATCCTGCATACTGGAAGACTCAGAATAAACCTGAAGTATAAGATCAATTTTACACTGTCTACTCCAGGGTTTTATCAGTAAGTTTCTCATTTTTATCATTGGGAGTTGGTATCGATCATATACTTTCCAAAAGCATTGATCATACCTAGGTCTTGATCATATACTTTCCAAAAGTATATATCAAACCTACAAATTCAGTCAAGCTTCCAAAGCGAGATGACCGTGCGCACGGAATTTGATTCTTCCCAATATCTCATGAGTGAGCTCATGTCTTCCGGTTCAGTAGTGAACCTGTATGATCCCTTTGAGAGATCGTATTACTCATATGCCCTTGCATGCAAACCAACACGCCGGTGTATAGATCTTGATTAGGTCATCAACCTATTGGTCTGCCAAATGCACATACTCAGACATATAGTAACACATGTGTCTCCGGTCAGAGGATGCGTACCTATATCATGACATCATATGATATAGGACTTTGGTTATCTCGATCTCGTTAAGTCAACTCTTTGACCTAACTAATCTAACACCTCCGAATCTCTATTCCTTATGTAGAGGGCCTGCATCAAGAGATCGGTCAGATATCAGCCTAACTGAGAAAGGATTGCCATCTCCTACTTAGGCTGGAGATCATCTCTTAACAATCATTTGATGGTGCTTGATGAGTCCTCAATCTAACTCTTTAGATGTTCATCCAAGCACCAGCCTCGATGATTCAATATTTGAATCAACAGCTGTATGATCATCAAGATGGCCATGGTACATAATCCTAATTGTACTAAGGGACCTATTATGCAAATTATGTACTATTCATTTCAGATTAAGGAGTGAATTGCAATAAATTTATTGCATAATGGCTCACCGTGGGCTCGCATGTCCAACACAAACAACTGATGCCCATGTATGAAAGCTGATTGGGCGGGTAAGATAAGTTCATCGAGCACTCCTCTGAGACGGTTAGCCGATACCTTAGATACAATGAGACACACACCATTCGAGAGAGCAATTGGTATAAAATCATCCACTCGCTCCATAATTTCCTTCTTGAGAAGTAAGAAAATCAAGGATATATTCAGCATTTTAATACCCTGGTTAGCACTTCTGAAGTCTGTGATCCAATCTATGACATCTTTTTCAACCACATCTCATAACTCTATTTTGAAGCAAACGAGCATACCATTCGGACTTGGACAACCATCAACATTGAGATCAAAAACTGCCCTGTGTACCTCCTCCCTAGTGAAATCCACTATAAGCCCCATCACCTGCCCCTAATGCAGAAAACACACTCCCCTCCCACACCATCTCAAACCATAGGATGCTGACCTCCTGCTGAACTTCTGGAAATGAGACACCACTGCCTCTTCTATCTTGTTCACTCTGACATCTTCCACCCGCCGGAATATCATGTATCGAGTTTCATCTTTTCCTCCCACTTGCTACCACATGAAAAAAGGTGTGTTTACATCACCTTCTCTAACCCACTTTTGTCTCGACCTCTGATACCAATGAACCTCTTTTTTCTTATCTTCATTTACCACAATCTTCTGCTACTCATATTTGATGTGCAATTCTTCCACATTAAGATCTCGTGGGTCCTCCAGCCTATCTAACCGTGCTATCTTCACCTCCACCTCAACCCACTTCTCGTTTCTTACCAGGTTCAAGTTTTTTTTGCAGTTTTTAAGTATCTCTCCCAACCTCGGGGTCTTTTGGGCCAGCCTTTGCGTCGCCATCCCCTCCACCTGTAGCAAAGCCCAAAACTTAGTCACCAACTCCTTAAAACTTTCTTCCGTCATCCAGGCTCTTTCAAACATGAAAAAAGATCGTGGGAACATACCATCGCTCGAATCCATTCTGATTAGTATACGATCTGATCTAGACCTCAGAAATAGTGTATGATCTGATCTAGACCTCGGATTAGCCTTCATCGAAGACAAGGGAAACAACTGTAGTAGCTCCACCGATGCTAGAAAACAATACAGACGTGATCTAGAAAATTATTTAGTCATGTATAACAACAATTCATCGCATCCATGGCCTCAAATTTCAGCGAAATTCGGTCGAATTTCTGTCGAATATCGATATCCAGTCGAAATCGAAATTCGACCGAAATGACCGAAATGACCGAAATATGGGGGTCCTAGTACAAAAAACGATCGAAATGACCGAAATTTCGGTCGAAATTCCACCGAAATTCCATCGAAATTCTGTTTTGGTCGATACCGAAATGGTGACCGAAACCGACATTTAGGGCCTTGATCGCATCTAATACCTCCAGGCTCTTTCAAACATGAAAAAAAATCGTGGGAATAGACCATCGCTCGAATCCATTCTGATTTGTATATGATCTGATCTAGACCTCGGAAGTGCCTTCATTGAAGAGAAGGGAAACAACTCTAGTAGCTCCACCGATGCCATAAAACAATCCAGACGTGATCTAGAAGAATTATTTCGTCATGTATTGTATAACAACAGTTCAATGCATCTAACACCTACAGCTCTAGCTCACCGATGAGATACAGAAAATCCCTATATCCTGGGTCCTGCCCTCCTCTAAGCCTAGGACTATCTGAAGTGAAATCCTTGACGCCGAAGTCTCCCCCTACGAGCTACAGGACTCCTGGGAACTCTCTCCTGACAATTCTCAACTCTGCCCACACATTCGAGCCTGGATAGCCTTCGGGCAACCCATATACGGAGCTCATCACCAATTTCCTCGCATTCGACATGCACTCCAATACCACAGTCACATAACCGCTACTCACTCTTTTAGCCACAAACAAGAACATATCTCCATCCCAAGCCAGGGTCACGCCACTCGCACTTCCAACCACCGGTGCTGCCCTGAACTCCGTAGTCTAGATCCCTCTGACGATCTCCACATTCTCTGCTCCCAATTCGCAATCTTTGTCCCCTGTAAAAATGCCACATCTGCATACCAATAACATAAAAGTTATCCAACTACACTTCTTTTTTCCCAATCCCCCAGCCCCTCACATTCCAACTAACGATCTTCATTAAGATCCATTCATAGGGTTCATGGCGGGTATCACAACCCCAAGACACTCCGCAACCCGCACGTGAATGTCAGTTGAAATGGTTTCTAAAGCAACTTCCTCCACAATGTCCACATCCCCATAATGCATCAGGAGTCCCTCTGCACCTACTTCCCCTAAACGTTGCGTCTAGTTGACCTCGATCTCTTGGCATGCAGAATCCGCAAAAACTTTATCTTCCAACTCCCTCTCTAGCCAACATTGGGCCTCTAGCTTCCTCCGCTATCTCGAGAATGAAAGAAGCGGTTTCAACTGGGAATTACTCAAGCCTTCACCCAGTGAAAGCCGTCACGCTCTACTCGCATGAGCGAAAACCATCAATGTTTTTCACTTTGGGAGTCTACTTCAGACTAACATCTTCCGGCACCATTGTCATTTCAACCGAGCCACTCGTACGAGGAGGCGAAGGGATAACCACCTCGATTGAAGTTTGCGACATCAACTCATCCCCATCTTCACAGTTAACGGCCGTAGAGTCTTGAATTTGAGGCGGAAAAGCATTCTTCTCTGATTCGATTCCAGGCGGAGCCCCGGGATTGTGTGTGGACGATGCCACCACAAGCCCCCCTGAAGTTGTGGGTTCGGGTGGTAGAGAGGACATGACGACATAGTCTTTCATCTTCAAATAGTAGCTGGACCCCTCCATTGCAATAACATGATCTATCCCCTTTGTCAAACCCAAGAAAGACCCCCGAATAAACGTGCAATGACTGGATCCGGTTCAAAACAAACCTATCCCCGTTAAACGTATCGCGCTCGATCGCCAAACCGACTCGACTTCCTGACCCTTCTGAAAAGATCTTTGGAGGCAAATTAGATAGCTTCATCCTGAGAAGTGGAATTTCCACCACAAGATTTTCGGGCGTAACCGACATGACTTTCCTTGATTCTCACACGACTGGTTGGGTTTCCCTCGGTCAGCTCTCTGACGGTTTCTAACTGGGCTCTGGTCGGGCCTGCTTCTCTTGCTGATCCTCCTCTCGCGACTCAAGGTATATCTGGTCATGAGTCCTCGCCTCCTCCTTCTGCCTTGCTTCAACCTCTGACGGGTGCAACACATCACCATCAACAGTGGTCAGCTCGAGCTTAAAGCATGAGCGACCAACCCGAAATCACACCGCCCCCGGCAAGGCACGTGGTGCCCTCTTCAGCAACACCAAGATCTCTCTCCCTTCACCTGGGCGCAGACCAGTTTTGAGGACATCTTCGACAACTGCCACCGATCTCAAGGCATCTCGGACCACACCAATACTCCTATTCCTCACTGGTAGACCTCTTACCTTCACCACCCATCTAGGGCTCACCTCCATGGCTCTCTCATGTAAACTGGGCTTCTACCAGGACGCCTCCGGAGGAAACAAGCCCCACTTGAACCATCAACTTTCTCCTTCTCCACACCTCGGACGCAAAGCGAGGAGTCACATCCTCCACGACCCCTAACTCCTTTCCCAGTTTCAGTAAGTCCAAAACCTTCAAAAGGTCTTCTCTTCGTCCTTCGGCGATGAGTGCACCGTTGATCGGATTGACATGCTCCTTCTCTTCTACCCTTCCATCTCTTATGCACGGGGGAGATAACTCCAACCCCACCTTAGATTGGGTGCACTCTCTATGAAGATGCCCTTCACTACGACAACAGAAACACATCGGAGCCCTGGCCAGACAAACGTTCACTTTGTGCCTCTCCAGGCCGCATTTGAAACACCATAGCATTGTTGTCTAGCACTCCCAAGAATGTTCTCGATCGGTGACACTCTCTCTCCCCTCTCTCGCAAGGGCTCTAGCCCGCAGCCTCCGCTCCCTCTCTGCTCCCCTCTCCGCTCCATCCTAAAGAATTCTTTTAGATACTTGGGATTCATTTTCCAACTGGATGGGAAAATTGACGGAGATGTTATTCATATAATAAATGCAGGTTGGCTAAAGTGGAGAGGAACCTCTACTGTTCTTTGTGATAAGAAAATCCCTTTTGAAAGTCAAAAGAAAGTACTAAAAAAAACCATGAGACCTGCTATGTTCTATGGATCAGAATGTTGGCCTGTGAATCATGGACATGTGCAAAGAATGATAATAGCAGAAATGAAAATGCTATGGTGAGTGGTCATAAATGAAAAGAGCAGATTTAGAATATTGCGATTATTAGGAAAGTTGGTGTAGCTCCGATAGAGGATAAGATGAGAGAAAACTGCTTAAGATAGTTTGGCCATTTACGAAGGAGGTTGATTAATACACCAATTAGAAGATGCGAGATTTGTGACGTTGAGCCGGTTAAGAGAGGGAGAGGAAGGCCCAAGAAGTGTTGGAATGAGACCATCCACATGGATCTTAGTTATTTGGATTTAAACATGAGAATGACCCAAAATAGATTTGAATGGAGGTAAAAAATCCATATAGCCGACCCTACTTAATGTGGGAAAAGGCCTTGTTGATTTCATGAAATCTGAAACCATGCACTGGAGGGGTTCGGTCAACAACCGTTCCATCAATGTATTCTGGAAGTTTGTGTCAAAGATGACCTTTAATTCCTCAGCTGTCCCCTCTGATTTCACTCCGATGGTCTCCCCATTAGCGCATTCACCACTTGGTTCATCTATAGTGCTATTTTGCGTCTCCTCCATTTGGAAGGCTGACAACGGAGGTTCTAACACCTCAAAAGACACCTAGAAGGTGGCTTTCCCTACCATCCACCGTCACTAGGTCGTTATTAGTCCGGGATGCGGACCCACCATCTCATAAACCACATAATCAACATCAACCCCAAGGGAACAACCATCGGGGAAGGTCTTCTTCACCTCTCTAGGGTCATATAGAGCTCTTCTTAATGACTCCATATCTTTAGACAATAGTAGCACCCTCGTCAACTGAGTGACAAAACACTCTCTATCCAGCCACCCTCCATAACAAAAACGAGGCTCTCTCCACTGCACCAACGTTGAAGTGTCCATGCCCCTCCATTTAAGGAGCCTTCCACGAAATTCATCAATTAACTCTCTCACGCAAAGGTCTCTCTCCCATGAAGCAAGACCAAATCGCCATCGAGATCTTCCCCCAACACCTCCTGAATAGCCTTCGAAGCAACCTCCGTGGCCCCAGATACCGACCTAATAGTCCCTACCAGGATCCCTTTTCCGGAAAATAAGACTTGGAAGGATTGAAGGGAGGTCCTCGGACGATATCTGCGAAGGAGAGGGCCACAACCTTTATCGGAGCAGCACCATGACACCCCATCATAGGTTTATCACCAATGACCTATTGCTGCAATGGTTTTTTTTCCTTGGGCCGCCTCCTTTCGTCTTTGCTGATGATCGCAAGAATCCTTGCGGTGACCCTCCATCGCAAAAAAGCAGCGTGCGATATCTCTGCACGATGCCGCCAGGTGGTCAAAGGAGCCGCACCTGAATCACCTTTCCCATCTTCTTAGATGCTCACAATGGTGGACACCACTGACCAACCAACGACACCCTCCATTTCTCGCGTTTTTGTGGCCCTCTCTCACTTATCTGTGGCCCTAACCCATCGAAGGGGGTTCCCATCCTCCCTCCGCAATTCGCTCATGTGTTACATCAGCAAAACAGAAAGGAGAACCCACCTCGTAGCTCTTCCACGCCATCGCCCTCCGGCTACGACCCCACGAGCCTTCACGTATATCTCTTGAGCCGCCAACGGGTATTTTGCGCACATCACCCTTCATCTCCCCCCTTCGATATTGGGATCGATTGTTAGGGTTTTAAGTCCATTCTTCAGATTGGAAATTCTAAAGGAGTTAGACTCCTAATTCCAATATCAATAGAGTTGTATTTCATATAAAGTCCTTATACGAAGTAGGATTAAATAATTGTAGTTGGGCCTATAAATAAAAGGGTAGGATCATTAACTCCCTACACAAAAAAAGGGAGAGAGGAGAGGAGTATTCTTCATAGTGATTTATACATGTTCTTTATAGTGAATATTCTTCTCCCATGGTCACGAGAGATGACCAACCACCATTAAATCATGTCGCCTTTCACGTGCTTCAGTAGTGGTTGATTAAATACACATTGCCACATCCCGCGGGTCGATTCGACCTGATCGCATACATAAGATCATGTTTCATAGCTTCCATCTAAGAAAAATATCAAGTTTCTATGATCTTTTATACATGGCTCCTTTTACAACTCCCCACGTCTATAAATTGGGTAATATTCTTTGCATATGTCTAATGCACTTTTGAATCATTTCCCACTGTCTTTTATTTTCTCTAGTGAGATCTATTTAAGCTTTGCCTCAATCATGTTAAGTATCATATCAAGCTGTTGATATGCCTTGGGGGGTGGATCTACGGGGGGGGGGGGGAGCAGGTGCGCTCCCCCCGCAGATCCTAATATGTGGAGTTTAAATTGACATCAAATAGTAATCACACAGTTGATCACACCACTCCTAATCAGGTTGATGCTGAATAGCCTGAAACTGAGCAACCATAGGAGATACTACCAAGTGTTGCTACTAATCGTCCTCGTAGAGAGATATATCAGCTGTAGAGATATGGCTTCGAAGACTTGGTTGCATTTGCAGTATAGGTTGCAAAGGAGCCAATGTCTCCAAAGCCCTCCACTTACAAAGAGGTTATACTTAGGGCATAATCTAGGCAGTGGATTGCTGTTATGGGTGAAGAGATGGAATACACCAACTCCTCAGTGAATTTTTTTGTGTGATTTTTGGCTTTTGCAGCTTTTTATGAATTTTAATTTTCGACTTTTTTTAATTCTTTAGAGAAACAATGACTGGCCCAGACTCATATGAATAAAAATAACTACTCTTAGGCAGTATGGGTGTAAGTACGAGCTGTTAGACGGACCCGTATTCCTTAAGGACGGAGTCATATATAGTGTCCTCTAAACCACCCACTATGCTAAGGGAAACCGAGGTTCCCTCACTAAAAGTAGCTACGAAGCCTAGTAGTCAAAGTCTCTTTCAAAGAAAGGTTTTTAATTTTCAAATTTTATGGAGTTTTTCTTTGAAAAGGGGTTATTTACACAAATTTAATCCCTCAATTTTTAAGAAGACATTTTTACAGGGTTTTTACGAAACTCAGTTCATAGGATCACTAAAACTAAGCCCGAAAAAGAATTTTAAAGAAATCATTTAAAACCACGAGCTATGGCTAATGTAAAATTGTAAATATACAGTAATATACGGTATACCCCCCTATACCTAACTTTTGCTATGCCCTCATAGCGCAAGTGATATGAAGGCATGACTCGGTTAAATATAGGGTGATATAGCAGAACTGAGGAGGAGGGTCCCCCTATACTTGGGCCAAAATTGGCCTAAGTACAAGAAGACAAGAGAGGGAGGGGTAGATGAGTCGTGCCCCCCTATATTTAGGCTAAAAATAACCTAAGTAAGGAATCTGAATTGGGGGGATCTGGGAGGAGTATCTATACATGGATATGAAGAAAGGGGGAGAGGTGTAGTTTTTTACAGAAGAAGATGAGAGGGGGATTTGTGCAATGTGTACAGTTTAAGCCATGAGAGGAGAGAGAGTGAGATTGTGAAATATACGGGGGAGATGGGGGGGAAGAGTATATGTGCAGGTATGTGTGTATGTGTGTGGGGGGGTTAGATCATCTAGTGATCTATTTTTTTTCTTTTACTGAATGCAAGCCCTCTAATAAGGACTGTTAGAAATGCACATGCAACACAAATTGTTTTTACAACATGCAAATGCAAGCAGACTGATAAAAGATCCTAAATTTCTCTGCCAAATCTTTTGCGGCCTCTTCAGCGGGAGCTCCCAACTCTACGCCTCCATGGAGATTAAGCGTCCTCGATCTTCATGGGCCCTACCAAAAAAGAGAAATGTTAGAAAAATAGAGAGGAAATTAATCAGCAGAATGATGCAAAAATAATGCATGAAAAGAAGACATGCGAATATTGAAGTTATACAACACAGAAATAAATCAAAATTCAATAAATAAACAAAGTTGAGCCGTGTCCCCGGCAACAGCGCCATTTGATGAACGTCAAATTTGCCTCTTTAAATGTAAGGAATTGTCGTAGTATAGGACACAAATTCGATTCGTCAAAAACCACAATATGTGGAGTATTTATACTTGGCAAGTCTACCAAGGTCGAACACAAGGACACTAGCTACTCTATCTATTTATCAAATTTCGATCAATTAAGAGCAAGTGCGAATTATTTCTCAATTTCAGATTTTCATGCAGATGCATAAGGTAAAATGCAGAACAATGCAGATATATGATACACGCAATTTTTAGTTGATTTTTAGATGCAATTTTTGAGTGATGCATGAAGGTAATGCAAAGTTGAATGCATGCAGAGTAAAGGATTACAACTATGCCCTAAAAAAATTACTTAAATTGAGCAACAGATTGTAGTTTGAAATCAGAGTCAATTTTGAGCATAACACTATGAACAAGCATCTATTTATGACAAGGCAACTGAGTAAGAGACATCATCTTAACAATAAAAATTCATAATATTTAAAATGGTGTCAGATGAGAAAATTAAATATGCCCTGAGATAGATGAAGAAACAAGGATTAAAACGAGATAATGGTAGTTTTAATCCTTGTTTCTTCATCTATCTCATGGCATATTTAATTTTCTCATCTGACATCATTTTAAATATGATGAAATTTTATTGTTAAGATGATGTCTCTTACTCAGTTGTGGAGGGCATATTTTCTCATGGCATATTTAATCCGACGGCTAGGAGGGCGGGGAAGAAGGTGATCAGGGTGGAGGAGGTTTTGGAGAAGGGAAGGTGGGTCGGCGTGGATGAGGGTGGTGTGACGGAGATGGTAGGACAGTCAGTGGAGGGTGGAAGTGATCGGAGATGACGAGATAATTATGAGAAATAGTAGAAAAAAAGATAAAAGGTTACCTGGCCGGAGTCTAGGCAATTAGCGGAGGAAGATTGGCTTGGGCTGAGCAGCGATCGCTGCTCCGGTCGTCGCACGACGAAGACAACCAGACTTCGGTGCTCGGTGGGCCTGGAGGCGCCGCGACGTGGCTAGGAAGCCACGGATCTCACCGGAAGGGGGTTGGCAGTCGTCACCTCGAGCCACCTCCCACCGTTGTCACCGGAGGGTGGAGGAAGCTGCATCAGGGCCTCAGAGTTGGTGGATGGGGTTATCGGAGGTCGGAGGCGAGGGTTTTATATGTAAGGTTGACAACGGTTTCATGAGTTTTTGAATGGAGGTTTAATTGTGGAGCACTAATGGAGGAAGGACGTGGAGGTTGCACGAGGAAGGCGGAGGATAGGGCTACGTGGGGGAGGCGTTACGAGAGGGAGAGGTGGCCGGAGACGCCTTCAAAAATAAGAAAGGGGGTGGTGCGGAAGCGAGGTGAAACATTTGGGAAGGGGGGTTACGGAGGTAGGGGATGGTCTCCCAGCCGTTAGATCTAGCGATCCGACGGCTAGGATGATGGCGCGTATGGAAGGGTAGGATTAGATCAAAGATTTGATCAGGTGGTTGTGAACATGCGAAGGATGAACGACTGTGATGGAGAGATGGGGGAGATTCATCGGTGGATGGTGATTGGGTGACGCAGCGTGAGGAGGAGCGTAGGATGGTGACGGAATCGGATGGCTGTGGTTGCGGCGGAAACGAAGGGTGGGGATCTGATCTGGAATTGGATCATATGGCTGGAGATGGAGCGGGATTGTGCGGCCAAGATTGGAGCGGGAGGTGAGGATCAGATGGCCCAGGAGGGCCGGATGGCGGAAGAAGGTGCAGCCGCGTGGCGGCTCCAGAGAGCGCCACGTGGCTGCACCATAATATTCAAAAAATAAAAAATCAAAGAAAATTATAAAATAAATAGTTAAAGGCAAAATCAGGAAAAAGTCAAAACATCAAAATTGTAGATCTCGATGACATCTACAAGTTTCATGTTGGACAAAAAGCCAAAAGAGGTCATTTGTACAAAAAGTATATTTGGGGGTATTTTTAAGGGGTTAAAAACACCGAATTTGGGTTTTTGATATTTTTATACCTTTTTTAGTCTTTTTAAGGGTTAGGAAAATTATGGACATTCAACCTGATTTTATGGATTTTTGATATTAAAATAATTACAAATTATATAATAGTAATTAAATACAATTAATTATATGTTAAGAATGTACAAAATAAAATGAATGAATTATTAGCGGATTTTATTAGTTTAATTAAGCCTGGGGTTTAATTAATGAATTTTATCATGATGAATACGAGATTCATCAAAGGCGTCGGTTCTCTCGAGAGGTAGGAAGTTGGTGCTTCTAAAACACTTTCTTTCGACCATACCTATCTTCTTCTGTTCTACGAGGATGCTTCCTGTAGGTGTGTGTACGAGGATCAATGCTCTAATGAGGAGATTTTTCTGGTCGGATGGGAAGCAGTTTAGGAGGGGGTCCACTTGGTTGATTGGAGCAAGGTGACAACATCGAAGAAAAAAAGGGCGGCTTGGGTGTTCTTCGGGTGGCTGTGATGAACAAGGGCATTCATGGCAAAATGAGTGGTTCGCGTATGGGAAAAATCTGAGGACATGGTGTGTAGGCTGCTGAGGAAGTTGTATGGGGTGTCAATGTCTTTGGCGGTCGCTCAAGGTCATTTGAGGTCTTCTCTATGAATGGGGATTACTGAGGTGATCCCGAAATTGGAATTGAAGTTGAGATTGGTTCTTGGGACAACTCTGGATTTCGTTTTTAGCATGATGATTGGACGGGAGATGGGGCATTGGGCGGGTGCTACCCACGCCTCATGCAACTGGTTGGTAACAAGGAGGTGGTACAACATGTCTGGATAATGGACGCAAATTTCAGCGAAATTCGATCGAATTTCTGTCGAATATCGATATTTTGTTGAAATCGAAATTCGACTGAAATGGCCGAAATGACCGAAATATGGGGGCCCTAGTACAAAAAATGACCGAAATGACCAAAATTTCGGTTGAAATTCAATCGAAATTCGACCGAAATTCCGTTTCGGTCGGTCACCGAAATGGTGACCGAAACCGACATTTGGGGCTTTGGTCTGAATTCATGGGTTGTGGTCTCCGACATTCTCTTCGGGCTTATCGAATCAGAGGGTTGAGGAGTTCTTAGCATTGCATGCGAATTTGGCGCAGTTGGAGCGATCGACAATTGGCATGGATCATTACGTTTGGGGAGATGGGAAATTCTCGGTGAAAAATCCATATCGATTTTGGTAGAGGATGGAGAGGAGGTGGATTAAGATGTTGTTAATAGCGGGTTGATTTGGAGAAGCATAGTACTGAACCGTATCAAGATCTTTCTTTGGCTTCTCCGACTTGGTAGGATTCTCAGGCTGGCTCGCCGGAGACAGGTGTTGGGAGTGGAGGCTGATCTTTGTGTCGGATACGGGCCGACGGTGGAAGACACATACCACATATTGTTCTCTTGTGCATCCTCATCTCAGATTTGGAGCAAGGCCAACATCTCTTGGATTGGTGGTCAGAATTGCGTCAGTTTTTCGAGAAACATTAGATCAGTTTGTTATGGGCACGATGATAGTGCGCACCCTTTTGCACTCCTTGGACGATCTGGTGCGCTAGGAATGACATCATTTTTGAGGGGGAGACCTGTTATACAGAGAATGTAATTGGACACTGTAGGGCGTTATACTCCTCATGGTCAATGTAAAGCGTTGTAACACGTAACATTATTATAGATATTATACACTTTTTGCGATGTATCCCAGCTTGTGAGGCCACCCTTCTCCTTCAAAAATATCATTTTGTATTATACCTTAAATATGAGACATGGATTCAGAGTCATCGGGAAAAGAAAAATCCAATTCTTTTTCATCTAAATAAGCCCTTGCAAGAATATAAAAAGATGTCAAGAATTATGAATTTTAAATTAGAATAAAAAGAAGTTAAAGAACATACTGTTGGATTGGGTGCGTCTTTCATACCTTCCCTAATCCAACTACATGCAAACTAGTTCCTCAACTGTTTTTGGTAGTAGATAGCTTTTATATGGGCCAAGAACCTGACCTCCCGCACTAAATGTAGACTCTAAATCACATAAATTAATGACACACCTTCGTCATTTCCATTTGGGATCAATGAATTGAGCGGTCAAACACATATGTCCAATCGTTTGATTAAATGTCAATCAATCATATGTAAGAGAAATGCAATCAACTGCCTTAAAAGTTGTCTTCAATTTTTCATTCTCGTATTCATAAACCTGGAGGCATTCACTTTTAATGGTGTTTCTAGGAATTTTCAGTTAGGATTCAAAATTTTCGCAAACATGTTAAATCCGGAATGCTCAACCATCTTAAATGGATATTCATGCACCACTATCATCCTTGCAAGTGCACCTCTAAATTTCTTCGAAATGTATGGTGCACTCGTAGAATAACCAAGCATCTCACCCTTCTCTGTAGAATTAAAATAAATGGTGAATTTCTTCTGTTTTTTATCACAACTTTTTAATATGGATACACATTAAGCGAATGTCTCTTGATGTGACTCGTTTCACTCTTAGGCTTTGCCAAAACCTCTCCACAACACTTGCATTTATTTTTTATCAGCACTTGATTCGCTTCACCTTCCTTCCCATAATTTTTTTATTAAGTTTAACATTGGCATCTTCAAAAAAGACCACACAAATAATGTTTTTCTTCTCGATCTTTTCTCATTTTTTCCTACAACTTCTTTGGTGTCACTAACTTCACTGCATCATCTTCAATTTCAACAGCAAGAAGGTTATTTTCTCCATAATATATTTCATCTCCTAACACTATTTGATCAATAGATTGTTGTATCTACAATAAAAATTAAATATATGGTTCAATATTTAATGTACCCACTTAATGGTCTAGTGGTAGTACAGTGTATCTACCACACAAAAGACCTGGGTTCAAATCCCACTCTTGCAGTGGTTGCGTAAGGTAGTCGACGGCCAGCGTAAAATAGTCGAATCTTTCAACATGGATTTGAGCAAGAATCCATGTAGCCGACCCTACTTATAGTGGGAGAAGGCTTAGTACATTTTTTTATGGTTCAATATTTAATGATTCTTAACATCACATCCATCATTATAATAAACAATAAACAAACATCCTAACAATAATTCAATTGATAAATCATCAAATAAAAATACTAATGTGTAATTCCTGAATGCATATAAAATATTGAGCAGTGAAAATAAAGAATGAGATCATGATTAAATGCAAACCTTGTGAGGTCATCATTGCGGACGGCCTGCCCACGCTGGAAAAGAGGGAGGCCGGCAGACCACTGCTATTGGGGAGGACATGGGGGGATGGTGGGCCTTTTTTTTGTAGTCCAAAAAAAGGGGGGGACACTCTTTGGTGTTCACCCCAATATATTAAAGAGAATGAAAAGAAAACGAAAATACAAAAACAAGGTAAAAGAACTGTACAAAGAGGCAACAACACCTCCACCACGCCCACTGGCAAATGAGAACAACGCCAAGCCCTACGACGTGTCCCAGTCCTCCACCAACCTTGCGCTTTGGATAATCACGTTCTCCTTGTAGAACCTTTGGTTTGAGAAGACGGCCTCATTACGACCACGCCAAATTGCCCATAATCTTGCCACTGACATCAAAAGTTCTTTCCTCGCCCTGTTCCTATTACGAACCAAGGAGTCACAGAAGGCCTCCATGCTAACCGTATTCACCCAATCCAAGCTAGCATCCTCCCACACCCCCTCACCGTGGGGCAATCAAAGAATAAGTGCTCTAAGGATTCCACCGCCGACATACAAAGGCCACAGAGATTGGAAACATATGCAATAAACTTCGTGCAACGATCTCTCGTCAACAGCCTTCTCCTGCGAAAGAGCCATAAGAAGAGCCCGAGGCGCTCAGGAAGCCTTAGCCCCCAAAAGAACCAGCAATCTCTCACCAACAAGTCCGAGCCCCCGCACAAAGGAAGGGCCAGCACATCATAGGCCTTCTGCGTGGAGAAGCTGCCGTCCCTCCACACCCAGTGATCCCGCCCCTCAGAGGGCCTACCAGCCGCATCGAGGCAGTCGAGAAGAGAAAGAAAGTCTTCAAGCCTTTGGTCCGAGAAGCTTGCCACAAACCGCGGACACCAACACCCCTCCGCCCAACAAGAGGCGACAGAGGCATCCTTGTCAGCCGCCAATGCAAACAGCCGCGGGTAATGAACACACAGAGGATCCCCTCCCAACCACTTGTCACTCCAAAAGCTAAACGAGTCCCCATTCCCCAGCACGGGCTTAAACAACGATCTATGCCTTTCAAAAAACTCCTGCACCACATGCCAAAAATGAGTATCAGCCCCAACCACCCTCTCCTCCCCCCCACTGCCCACTCCATGGATCTGCCGAAGCACATCCGTAAAGAAGATCCTACCCTTGCCGCATATCCTGCTGGCCCACTTAAGGAAGAAGGCCTTATTAACAAGCTCCAAACTCCTCACGCCCAAACCCCCCTCATTCTTCCCCCTGACCACCTCATCCCACGCCACAAGGTGAATGCCACCCCCCACGGCCCCACTTCTTCCCCCACAGAAATCTGCGCATACACCCCTCAATACGCTTCCGGATCCCAACCGGCATACAACGATTCGATAGGAAGAAAATAGGGGTAGAGGAAAGCACCGCCTTGAAGATAGGGATGGTGGGCCTTGCGACTGGGGAGGAGGAGAAGGGGGCCACGGGTCCTGCTGCTGGGGAGGAAGAGAAGGGAGGTCGGCGGACCTTGCTGTTTGGGAGGAGGAGAAGGGGGTCGACATGCCCTGCTGTTGCCTGCTGGGGAGGAGGAGAAGGGGGGCCGACGGGCCCTGTTGCCGGAGAGGAGGAGAGGTGGGCTGGCTGGACGCCGCTGTTGGGGATTTGGGGGGGGGTGGCGACGGAGGGACTGTCGTGTGGGTGAGGGTGAGATGAGGAAACTCGAGAGGGAAGAGGGAGACAATGTCATGTGGTGTGGGTGGGAGAGGGATGTTAGGGTTTTCAAATTTGCAATTTCAGGGTTATACTATTGGGATATTGGAAAAATTTCACATTGTATATAATATTTATCCGTAAAATAGAAAAAAAATAACCACTTGATTTTTGGAGAATTGAACATAAACATGATATAAATTTTGTGGACTTTGTTACCATTGTATATGCTCCCAATTCTTAAATCATATATATATATATATATGTATGTATGTATTTATCAAACTATTAACGAACCAATCCTGAGCGAAGCTATCATTTCAAGGTTCTGTTCGTTTATATAAACGAGCCCAAAGCTATGTTAAGGTTCGGTTTGTTTATATTCAAACCGAATTCGAATCGACCTCTTATCGAATCGAACCTAAGCAAATATCGAACCTGAGATTTTTCTGAATGGGTGGGGAAGAAGCCAAAGCCTTGGATGTTGAAAATAAAGAAGTCTACATAAATGAAGCAAATAAAACAGATATGAATGATGAAGAACTAAGGCTTGCAGGCTGCTGCTCTTTGAAGACGGTTAGCTAGCAAGAGGGGTGGCCCTCTTGTGAATCCTAAGTGTTTGGACGGTTGAGTGGAATGTGATGGTAAATATGATGTGATATTTGTTTATTGTTATATTCATTATATTTATGATTAATATATGTTTTTAATGCTGACTCTTTTGTTTGTTAATTGTCAGAAATATCGTAGTAAAGAAATAGTTGGACCTAACTCCTAAGTTCTAACTTTGGATTTAGGAGTGGATATGGGTAATCAGGTTCCAAACGGGGGTTGAATTTCTGGTAACTATTAGACTTAACTGCATGATTTTGTGATCCCTCAAAAGAAGCAATTTATATCTTGTGTACATCTTTTTAAATAAGTCTCATCCACAGTAATAATTATGGGTTAGTTTCTTTGATCAGATGGATGAGTTTATAGGGTCTGTCGGGTTTTCCTTGTAAAATGCTTGTATTGATCCTAAATGCTTATACTCATCACTCGGTGCAAAAAGAGCATTAATGAAATTTGATCTTTTCTTAAAATGTGGGGAATGTTTGGACTGCTAATACTGGTAGGATCCATTCCAACACTCTCAAGGATTCGGTTAAACCGGCTCTTAAAAGTTTGCAAGGTACAAGGGTGCGTGATCGGTTAGAAGAAAAATAAATAGGAGCATATTTTCAATAGAACGGACCCAAGGACCATGACATGCTATTAATGTGGGTAATTATGTCTGCACAGTAGGATCGGCTCTCAAATTAAAGTCATGAAACAAGTAGCCGACAAATTAAAATTGGAATTAGTTCAATTCACGGAGTTAGAAGTTTTTGCACAACTTGTTTTTGATCTTGATAAAGCTACCTAGTAAACCCTCCTCCCGTTTTAGAAGTAAGGATTGCTGCAAAGAATAAATTTTTTATTTAATTAGTATTATATGCAGTAGAAGTTATTTCAGCCATTCGCATCAATCTTGAACTTCCTTCTTTTATGCATGCTCCAACTATACACGTGCTCCAGAAAAAGAAAATCTGAAACCTTAGCAAGACACCTCTCATATCTAGAATAACTCCCTCCCGCGTTAGCAATAAAGCACCCAGGAACCCAAGAACCTTTAGCCTGCAAGATGCACATATAGATGTCTGAAAGTTGAATGCCAAACGTCAAATCCAAATTCCTAGCCTCATGAACGCTCCATGGGACATACAAGACCTCAAAGAGAAACACAAAATGACCTTGATTTCTAACCTGAGCTCTGATATCATGTGGAAAACAAAAGAACCATAAACACAGGGATTTACGTGGGAATGGAATGGGAGGATGTGCCCTATTGTACATGTTAGAATCAAACACACTAAGCACACAACTATGAAGACACTGATTTACGTGGAAAGCCCTATGGAAAGGGAAAAACCACAGGAGCTCTCAATCTCTAATCTCCCTCACTAGGGCACTCTTCAATCTTCACTAAGATAAGATTTCAATGAGAGATGAGTACAATATACAGAAAATGATGGGTCAACGGCCCCTCATCCAAAATCTGTTTACCCATATAAGTATGAACTCAACACCCACCTCAAGTTGGGCATACATGTCCACCATGCCTAACTTGTCTACATTCAACTTGTATCATCAACCTGATCGGTAGACTTCAGGTATGAAAGGCACAACAGACCATCCTCAATCTTCTCACGGATGAAGTGTCTATCAATCTCCAAATGTTTCGTTCTGTTATGCATTACAGGATTGTTGGCCAAGTTTATTGTGGTCTTGTTGTCACAAAACATCTTCATTGGCATATTAACCTTGATGCCCATTAATTTTAATTATAGAATTTCTGTAACACCATTGGCAAGAGCCCGGTATTCTGCTTCAACACTTGATCTTGAAACCACATTCTGCTTCTTACTCCTCCAAATAACCAAATTTCCGTATAGATATACAGATGGTTCGAAAAAACTAGCCTCGAGGCGGTCGAGGCGTACGCCTCGAGGCGAGGCGGTCCAATTTAGCCTCGAGGCGTGCGCCTCGGTCCAGCCCAGTGAGGCGCGCGCCTCAGGTAGCCGAGGCGTAGCCTCGAGGCGTTCCGCCTCGAGGCGGTCGAGGCGTTTGCCGAGGCGTTTTGACTTTTTGAAGCATTTTTTTATGATTTTAATGGTTTAATTGTTAGTTTGAGAAGCTTATAAATATCTATTTGTTTAGGATAATGCTTATACAAGATAAATGCCTAAATCTGATGTTTCTTTCGTGTCCATAACTTCATATTTACTATTAGTTGTGTCTAACTATTTCTGCAAACTCTTACTATTTTACTCTTAATGAATGAATCCATAAATATAAAATCCAACAATGCTCGTAAAATTAACGAGCTTTGCAATATATCAAGCAAAACGAAATGGATATGATTCATGATTTCTCATAATGCCATATATTATACATTAGACAAATAACATAAATTTCTTCGACTATATTTAATCGTACTTTTAATCAGAACAATATTTCAAATATTTGCTAGATATAGATACGATTCACAGTTTCTTATGCGGCTATATATTATATGGTAGACACATAACATAAATTTCTTCAACGTATATTTAATCGTACTTTTAATTACAACAATATTTCAAAGATAGATATGCATTGTTTAATGCTTTCACAACATTCAAATACAATGAATTCCTTTTTGATTGGATGAAAATGTATAGAAAGGGATATGATGTTGTTATATCTTCTATTTTAGGGTTCTTATCTATATTATTTCATCATATCTTATAGTATTAAGTATTATATGTTGGGCAGATGACATATAATTTCATTGACATATATATATATAATTATATTTTTTGCATATTTTCTCTATAAACTGAGGCTTACGCCTCGACCGCCTCGAGGCTACGCCTCGCCTCGATTCCGATGGAAACGCCTCGTTCCGCCTTTCGTTTTTTCAAACCTTGGATATACTACATAACCTGATGTCGATTTTCTATCATCAACGGAGCCAGACCATTCAACATTAGTATATCCTTCAATAGCGACTTCGGAATTTTCTTGAACATAAGATCTTTTTCCGGCAATCCTTTTATGTAGCATAGAATTCTATTTACCGCATTAGCATGAGAAGTGGTAGGAGCATGCATAAATTAACTCACCACATTTACAATGTATGTAATATCCGGTCTAGTAAGGGTAAGATAGATCATTTTCCCCACCGACCTTTGATACCTACTCTTTCCTGCATCATCAAGAAGGTCACCATCATCTTTATTCAGTTTATGATTTGCCTCAATAGGATTAGTAGGAGGCTTTCATCCCAACATGTCACAGTCCTTCAATAAGTCCAGAGCATATTTTTGTTGACTTAGACATGTACCTCATGGAGATCGAGCCATCTCAATGCCTAGGAGGTACTTTAACTTCCCCAAATCCTTCGATTCAAATTCACTTGCAAGTGTTGTCTTTATCCTGGAAAGTTCGCGTTCATCATCACCTGTAAGGATCATGTCATCGATATATACCAAAAGAATAGATCTTTTTTCTTCATTTCTCCTTATAAACAGGATGTGGTCTCCATTCACTTGAATATATCCATTTCTAATCATGACCATACAGAGACGTTCAAACCAAGCTCTTGGTGATTGTTTTAATCCATATAAAGACCTTTTTAATTTGCAACACTTGTTGTCCTTCTCAAATCCATACGACATTTTCATATACACTTTTTCTTTAAGATCACCATTAAAGAAAGCATTTTTCACATCTAGCTGATACATTTTCCAAGAAAAATGAGTAGCTAGACAAATAACAACTCTGATTGTATTCATCTTGGCAATAGGAGCAAATGTCTTCAGGTAGTTAATCCAATATTTCTGACTGTATCCTCTAGCCATAAGCTGAGCTTTGAATTTGTCGACGTTCCCATCAGCATCATATTTGATTGTATAGACCTATTTAGAGCCAACAAGGTGAGCGCTCTTAGGAGCATCAACAATATCCCAAGTATTATTTTTTTACCAAGGCATTCATTTCTTCCTTCATATCATTGATCCATTTCGGATCCCTTTTGGCATCATCAAGATTTTTGGGAACATAACGAGCATCAAGAGAGGTAAAAAGCATTTATATCTCGAACTCATATTGGTGTAAGCAACAAAGTCCTCCACTGGATAACGAGTAGAGGCTCGAACAATTCTAACAGATTTTCTCATAGCAATATGACGATCATCCAGCAAAGAGTTGGCATTCTCAGTATGGATATCAGGAGAGAGGAACACTTGCAGAGTTTTCATGACCAAAATCATCGGTGGAAAGGTTGACATCATGATCAGAGGAAGGTTAACATCATGGTTCGATATCATCTATTCTTCAGTCTCCACCACTTTCTCTGATTCCTTTTTTCTGCTTTAAGTCTGTCCAAATCTGCCTATATTTTCACTATCTTTGTCTCTATCTTGCTTATTTCCCTCCCCCACATTGATAGTCTCTTGCATGTCACTCAGAAAATAAATCCCATTCTCATACTTCTCAACTTCTGTACTTACAGACTCCCCTTGAGGAAAGCTCTTAGAGAAGTAGGACTCACTCTCAAAGAAAGTAACATCCTCACTCACATGAAGACGACAACCACAGGATCATAACATTTGTATCCTTTTTGGGTTCCAGAATACCCAAGAAAGATGCATTTTGTGGCTTTTGGATTCAACTTACACCAATCTAGTCCAGAGTTGTGAAGAATGCAAACACATCCAAAAATCCATGGGTCCAAACTGAAGGGAGACGTATCCGGATGGATGACAGAGAGAGGAGTTCTCTTCCTCAACGACCGAAGGTGTCCTATTGATAGATAAGCAGCAGTCAAGACTGCTTCTCCCCAAAAATTCTTTGGCACATTCTGTTGCAGTGGGAGTGCTCTGGTGACATTTAATATATAAGGGTTTTTTCTTTCCGCAATCCCGTTCTGTTGTGGCGTGTAACTACATGAGGTTTCATGGAGGATACCTTTCTCATCAAGAAAAACACGTAGGGAACTTTCCAGATGCTCCTTGGCATTATTGTGCGTTCTTACTCTTGTTGCATACCGAGTGCTTATCATATTTATAAAATTCTTTACAACATGTACTTCATTTCTATGTTTAAAAGGTACACATAAGTACTTTGTGAAAAATCATCAATGAAAGTGATATAGTATATATGGCCACCCATGCTCTTCACACTTGACGGACCCCAAACATCAGACTGTACTAATTCGAATGCATAAGTCGATTTACCAGTAGATGCAGGATATGTGGTACTTGTTTGCTTTGCAAATTGGCAAACCTCACATTGCAAATTATCCTCAGACACTCCAGAGAAAATCTCAACATCAACTTATGTAAAGAGGAAAAAAATGATATGATCGAGATTTTCGTGCCATTTTCGTACTAAAGTGGAGTTATCCTTTTCAAGGCGAGCTTTCATCATAGAGGTAAGGGCTTAACCCACTTGTTGAGGAAAAAAATGGAATTACTTTAATGTGAGACCCTTTGGTTCTCTTATATAGGAGATGAACCTATTGGGCAAATTACAAGAAGAAGATAAAATAAATAGCTAATAAGAAAATAATAAGTAAAATAGTAAATATTTTAACACTCCCCCTCAAGTTGGAGACTTGGAGTGTAGATATCAATCAGACTCAGCTTAGAACAACATCTCTGATAAGGCCCTCTTGCTAGGGCCTTAGTAAGAACATCCGCTGTCTAGTCTCCAAAGCTGCCATGCGTAGTGGCGATGGGACCCTTATATATCATGTTACGAGTGTAGTGACGGTCCACCTCAATGTGCTTGGTCCTCTCATGAAATGCTGGGTTGTTAGCAATGAAAAGAGCAGCCTGATTGTCACATTGGAGGTGCATGGGAAGAGACACCTCTATAGTCAGTTCAGTAAGAACAGATCTGACCCACATCATCTCAGTGCTAGCTTGTGCCATGGCCCTATATTCTGACTCGGCGCTCGATCTGGCAGCCACGATCTGCTTCTTGCTCTTCCATGAAACCAAGGAATTCCCTATGAACACAACGAAGCCTGAAGTAGACTTCCTATCCTTTGGACACCCAACATAATATGCATCTGCACATGTTGTAACTGAAAGAGATGTGCCTCTGCTAAAAAGAAGTCCCGCACTTGGTGATGTCTTCAGATACATCAGAATTATATGGACTGCATCCATATATGCCTGTTTGGGTTGCTCCATGAACTGACTCACTTTGCTCACGACAAAGGATATGTCGGGCCTGGTAATAGTCACGTATAGAAGCTTGCCAACAAGCTCTCTGTACCTCCTCTTTGTTGAGATAAATGTATCTCTCGGTATTATTTATGTTTTATGTTTTTCTTGATGTACTTCTTGTGTAATTAACCCAGGGCTCTTTTCCTATATAAGAGAGCCCTTGGGTCTCTTCTATTAGCATGATTCATTTTTCTCCCAGCATGGTATCGGAGCAACGGTCCTAGACCGAGGTTCCCGAATCCCACTCTAAACCTAACCTTACACGCCCCCTATGGTATCAGCTTCTTGGTACAATGTCAGAGAACAAGGGTGACGTTTTCTCCTTTTCCGGTGCCTTCAAGGGCCCGGCTCCTATCGTGAAGATGGATGAGACCAACTACAAGTTGCGGTCCATGTAGTTTCGTACCCTAATGCAGTACCATAACAAGGAACACATTCTGACCGATTCAGAGCCGACGGACAAGATCGAGGCCAATGCTTCATGGAAGCAAGATGACGCCTATGCTCGCATCTGGCTCTCTGGGACACTTACCACGGAGATTGCTAACGATATTGTTAATCAACCAACAACAAAGGCTATGTGGGACATATTAGCAGACACATATGGTCAGACAAAGAATGAGAGCAATATCCTTCAACTGCAGTTCACCATTTTTTCGACCAAACAGCATGGTCGACCGCTCCACGCACACTTCTCTCATCTGAGAGGCATGTTTGAGCGACTACACAACTTCATGCCTATTACCACCAGCACTGAACAACAACGGGCATATCGGAATGCCACAATGACAGGAGTTTTCTTGTCGTCTCTTGACTCTGAGTACGATGCAGCTCGTACTCAAGACGATACCGCCAATGGAGGTCTCCATACGATTGAGTAGGATTACTACCACATCCACTACTACGACCTAGATGACTCCTGCTATGGCAGCTTCTTGTGGCAGGGGGCAATGTTCGAAAATGCGGTCCATGCGGCCACATATGCGGCAATATGCGGTCAAAACGCATATGCGGCATATCTGATATGATTCATGTTAATCTATGACATGTTGATGACACATTAACTCGATTTTTTCCAATACTCATATCATCATTTGCATTGATGCATCTTTTCATTATTCTCGTATATGTTGCATTTGGGACTATGATCTAGGTTATTTTTTTCTCATATCCATTTTTTCTCATTGTTCTCAACACTTGTTAGTGAACTATTCATTGTTGAATTTTTTATCTAATGAAATTTATTCTAATTCTTCAAATAAAACATGAAATAATTGACTAACAGTATGGTACTTTACATTTTTGTGCTTCTAATAAATTTTATATGCAAATATAATTTTCCCCTATATTTTGTGTCAACATATTGTCCCTTGGAGATACATATATGTGTATAATTTTGGGTATATGATTTTATACTTATGATTATTTTTTAGCTTTTGTTATCTATATAATCTATATATACATTAAAGGTTTTCTTTTAGAATTCGTGTGTTCTCTGTTGAATCTACATTTGTATATATATGCATTAAATTCAAAATACACACTAAAAAATAATCAATTTATAATATCGTGCTTATATATCTTATTGATTATATTATCTTCTATGAAATTTTTGATTTTGGATTTTGTTAAATAATCAACTTTATTTATATAATCACATTTTATTGTTTATTTTATAATATTTTAAATTAAAATATTATAAACCATATATACTTCCTTATACTCCCCCGCATATCCGATTACTCGCTTTAGACCGCATGATCGAACGAATACTGCATACTGCATTTCTGAACCTTGGCAGAGGGGGGTCGTCCCAGTTTCGTGGCCTTGGACCTCGTGGTCGAGGAGGAGGTCGTCAATGTGATCCATGTTCCCATTGCCATCATCCTGGTCATTCTGACGAGGCATGTTTTCAGAAGCATGTGTGTTGCTGAGTAGACTGAGCCTTCTTCTGCGCCTACTCCGGATGCACGTTTGGATGATATTGTTTCTAGACTTCGAGAGATGATGAGCATTCTTACGACTCTGACTGCAGTTTCCACAGATGCAACAACTACTGCCAGAGCGTCGTCTAGTTAATCAGCTATTCCTTATGCGTTTACCAGTAGTAGCAGTTCAGATTTGACTGATTGGATTATGGATTATGAGCGTCACATCATATGTATGGAGATCGGACGTGGTTTAGTTCATACAGGTCTATCCCACCTGGAAGATCCGTGGTCATTGTTAATGGGGTTCGACTACCCATTATTGGTCAGGGGGCGATTGTTCTAGTCCCTTCTATGCATCTTCAAAACGTCTTATATGCTCCAGACTTTCAGATGAATCTTTTGCCTATTAGTCGAATTACAAAAGATTTACACTACCGTGCCATCTTTGATCCCGCTTCCTTTGTGTTTCAGGACATACTAAATGGCAGAGATGATTGTATAAGCGTGCTATACCACCTTATGCTGGGATTGCTACTGTTCCTTCAGGATCTGTTTCTTAAGGTTTGAAATCTCGATTTCGATCTCGTTTCGGTGACTTGTAATACCGAAAATTCGCCGAAATTTCGGGAAATTTCGACGATTTCGGTGGAAAAGTCGGAAAAGGCTCAAAAATCCGATTTTCCCCAATTTTATTGAAAATTTCGATATTCCAAGTTATTAGAACAATAAATACATACAAATACACTCACATATGGTCATTTATACCCTTTATATAGAAATATCGGTCATATCGGTCATATCGGCCATATCGGTCATATCGGTGGTGATATTGTTGTAACCCAAGCAACATGTCTCGATCGATATGGGGTCGAAATGACCCATATTTTATCCATTCCATATCATTGCAATTGAGGATCTCCACCCCTCTATATATCCACCTATGATCTATCTCGACCGATATCTCATAAGACAGTTTATATATGAGTTTCGATACCGTGAACAGATCGATAATATCACGAAATTCAAAAGTTAAAACCATGGTTGTAACATTGTTAATACATAATAAAACAGAGTAATAGTCTAGTCTTACATTATACAAATACAATACAAGTTACAACAAGTGAAAATTATTAAGAACATGCATATTTCTGATCAATGCAATAAAAGATTAAAGATTGAAATATAGTACCTGGTGACATGTTTTGTTCAGAACCAAGAGTTCGTGGTGGATCTGAATGCCCTCCCTTCCTTGTTGTCTCTCATAACGCATCGCAGATTCAATGAACTCGCAGTAGTTCTCCCATGTCATGCACGAGTACATGGCCTTGTAATCCATCACATACTGCCTGTATTGGTGGTCATCGATGCCTATGAGTATCCCTAGACGAGGATAAGCAGCACTAGATCCGGTATCACGAGTGGCACGACGAGGCTGCTGTGAACTACTGCCCTGAGATCCTCGGGACGAGGACGACGGGGTAGGAGTCTGCGGAGGAGGAGGAACTGGCGTGTACTCAGGGAAGAAACCGTAGCTGTCACCCCCAAAGAAGCTGCCCTGGCTCTGCTCAGGTTGGCTACCTTGGTAGTTGTCTCTGCTACTGTATCCCCCATACCCACTGTAACCATATGAATATGATGGAGGTGCATACTGAGGAGGAGGAGGAGGTCCTGGCGGAGGAGCATGAAAGTATTCCGGGAAGACGCCAAATGATCTCTCATCGTGCGACGATCCATATCCGCCTAAAGGACTTGGTGTTCCTCCGCGATATGGGCTGTCAATGTCCATGAAGCTCAAAGAACCTACAGATGATGTCAAATCTTCTATGTAGCTGTTGGTTGGACGATGGCCTCGACTGTACTCGTAATCCGTAGGCCCTGGACTCGGACTTGGAACAAATTGTCCGTGTGTGTTCCGCTGTCTCTCCATATATTCACGTCTTGCTTGTAGGCCTTCCTCAAGTCTGATATCTTGTGGTCCACGACCACTCCCTCCTAACCCACCTGAGTTTGACTCCCCACCAGCACCAGGTCCACCACGACCAACATCATCATCATCATCTCCACTGTCATCCTTTGACTTTGACTTGGATTTGGAGCTACTCGAGAGAATTTCATCAACAACCGCATCAATCTCGCCCTCCAACCCTCCAACAGGGTCTGTAATCCGCCCGGATCTTGCCAAAAAGTCACCAACGTCTGCTCCCATTTGCTGGCTTATGTTCTCATTTGGTCTTCCACCTGGCTGATCGAGAACTGGGGCACCATTGGAATCCATCCACCTCTGGAGAACGTCCTCATCAGCATCGTCATCGTGCATCTTGAAAATGTATGCAAGATCAATAGGGTCCGTGTAGTCATCTTTGTCATGTCCCTCCCTTGCATGCTTCAAATCAGCCTCAAGTTGTAATGCACGAAGACAAGGTCATTGAGCTTCTTTTCTCCAAACCTGTTCCGTCTCTTGGAATGGATCAAATTGAACATGCTCCAGTTCCTCTCACAACCGGCAGCAGATACGGTTTGAGACAACACTTTCACTGCCACACTTCGAAGGTTGGGAGCTTTCATCCCGTATAACAACCACCATTCGGCTGCAAAAAAAGAAAAAGAGAGAAATCAAAAGTAGGAATAAATGAACACACAAGTAATGATTTTATTTGCCTTCGTCCCTACCAGGAAGAGTATTGCCCCGTCCGTTGACCGCAGTAATCCGACCGAAGGAACCCAATGCATCTCGGAAATACTTAACCTGCACAGTGCACACATAGGTTTAAGTTGTAGAGTCGTACTACATCTTTACGAAATTTCTTGTGACCCCATATTTAGGTAGAAATTGAGGATTACCTCGTTCATGCACATGATCTGTAACTTCTCGTCCTTGTCGAGCTTCTCCACCACAATCTGTACGGCTGCTAGAAGGTCAGCATTTGTACCAAGTCCATTCTTGTACTGGTACTTAGGATTGAAGTAATAAGCTGCACACAAAGTCACGAACAAGCTCATTTATGATGTCCAACTATAGAAATTTAAGAAATTGAAAAAGAATCCATTTTTACATAATACATACCGGCTTTGTGAAGAGGATGTGAGAGCATCTTGGACCATCGCTCGTCTATGATGTCCAACCATGCTTTCGATCCCTTTCCAACCGCTTCTCTGACCTTCTCTCTCATGCAGCGCATTGTCTCGTAGATGACTCCCATGGTGGGCTTCTTGTCGCCATCCACGATCCGCAATGCAGAAACAACTGGATCCATGATCCTCGTGACTCGAGTCACGTCATCCCAAAAGGAGATATCATTGATCAATATCTCTACCTTCCGTCCTCCTTCAGTCCGAGCTTCAGGTATCTCGAACCACTTATCCTGGCAACACATGGTTTTCAAACCCGTCTTATGTTGCTTGAAGCTTTGCAACGCTATAAAATTGGTTGCAAAGCGAGTGATGCCAGGCCTCACCAACTCCCCATTGCACATCCGTCTCATCAGTGCTAACACTTTGCTGTGGTTGTAGATGAATGCGGTGATCATCCGTGCTTTCTCCACTACCCTTGAGACGAGCTTCCTCTTGCTGAAATCCTTAAGGATCAAATCAATGCAATGCGCAGCACACGGTGTCCAAAAAATTCCGTAGCTGCTGGACTTCATTATTGTTTCACCAGCCTTCTTGAAGTTGCTGCCGTTATTCGTCACAATTTGCACAATGTGCTCTTTCCCAACCTCCTTTATAACGTCCTTCATCAAATTTAGAAGGTACCTGTGGTCCTTCGCATGCTCAGATGCATCAATAGATTTCAAGAAGATTGTCTTCCCATCGCAGTAGACAAGGAAGTTGATGATCTGCTTCCTTGTGTAGCTCGTCCACCCATCGCACATCAATGTCATCCCGTACTTTGGCCATCTCCTCTTCAACTCGGCGATGTACTCATTCATCTCCTCTTTCTCCATCCCCAGATATTTGTTCATGATCTCGTAGGATGTAGGAGCCTTCACTCCCGTTCCCGCTGCAGCGATCTCATCAATGGCATGCTGCAAGAATGGCCCGCCTGCAATGTTGGCAGGACTGCTCTCCCCAAAGAAGAGCTTGCTGATGGCTTTTCCCACCCTTTCTCGTGCATTGGTGAACATTCCCTTCACCGTTTTCTGCCTCGGATCCTTGTTTGCCTTGTATTGCATGGATCCGCTCCTCGTCAAGAAGGGCTCAATTCCCTTCCCCTTGTGTTTCTTGGTGGGTGGTGGTACTGGTGCGCCTCCAGAACCACTCCCACTCCCACCTGCACCATAGAAGCCGTCACGTGCACCACCTAGTTCTCTCCTCTCGAACTCGCTCCTCAATGATTCTTGTGTAGCCCTTCTGTATGCCCTCCTCTCTGCTGCAGTCTGAATGTCGGCGGGGTACACAAAATCATCGTCATCTGAATCAGAAATGACGTTGAATTCTTTCTCGAACATGAACTCCTTCATTTGTTCTTCCCTTCTTACTCTCCCCGTCTCCTTTTCCTTCTTTCCGTCCAATCTCGCCTTGACCTTGTCCCTCACATCTTTGGGACAACGCATGTACTTGACAACATTCTTGTTGTTGCCAACAAGATGTTGCTTCATCCTTGTGATCCCGCCTCCTCCCAACTTCTTCCCACATAAATTGCATTGCGGCTTCGCCTTATTTCCATTAGGAGCGGAGGCATACCTCCAGCCAATGTCCCCACTGAATTCGCCCCTCTGATCATCAGAGCTGTCAGATCTAGAATCGGAACCAGAATGTGCCATGGTGATGAACGTCGAAATCTGCGAGGAAATTCAAGAACAAACATTAAGTTGGCATAAATGCAACTGCTTATGAATATGCAAATTATTTTATGTTTTTAATTTCAGAATTATTATATATTTAATTTTTCTAAAACTTACTTTTTCGATTTACAGAAAAAGGACCTTGGATATATACATTAGGATCTTAGATCTACAAATTAGGGGACCATTTTCAAGAAAGACTACCTAAGTGACACAAAATATAAACAAAAACATAAATATTTAACAAATGATTTTCGGATTTTGTATATTTTTAAATTTTATTAATCCAAAAAAAATTCCTGATTATGATTTCTACTTCCAAAACTCAAAATCCGAATATATAATACCACAACTCAGTATCGTTCCACATTAAACCTCAAAAGCCCCAATTTCCTCTAACATAGATCCAATAAAATGTTCTCCAACTATGTTTTACTTCATGTTAACTTCAGATCTGAGATACAATGATCATAGCTAGCACTTTTGTGCAACAAAAACACAAAAGCCCCAATTTTCTTCTCCAAATTTATACCTATTTTTGGGAAAATCTCTCAAATTGAACACCATGGCAAGCTATATCAAGATCCTAACAGTGAAATCCCTAAAAAAATTAATGAATTTGAAGAAGATTTATCCTAATTTGGCTTACCTCGAAGGAAGAACACCTTGGTAGAGGAAGGAGCTGGCTCTGCACGAAGTCGGGCGAAATAGGGAAGTTTCGGCCGAAATTTCGGCCTATCTCGACATTTCCGTGTATTTTTTATTGAAAGATTCCATATGTCGGCTGAGATATCGAGACGAGCCGAAATATCGCCGATATCTCGCGATTTTTCGGCCGAAACCCTGGAAATCAATATATAGACTAGTTTCGAAAGAATGGACCCATCGAAACCGAATTTTTTTGCGAAATTTCAGTCCATGCTGATTCTCCTTTCATGTAGCATCTTTGCTTTGACCACCTTCCTCTTCAGAAGATGTGTCATGTGTTACCGCATATATATACTCGTATTACATTGGACTGTGAAGCCTGTCAACTTGGGAAGCACCATTGCTCCTCTTTTCCGAGTCGTCCGAGTCATCCCAGTAGTCAGTCCTTTGAGTTGTTTCATTTTGATATTTGGGATCCTTTTCGTGTTCTTGATCATCAGGGGCATCGTTTTTATGTGGTTGTTGTGGATGATTATTCTAGACTATCTTGGGTATTCTTGTTAAAACATAAGTCTGAAGTATGTGCTATCATTAAATCTTTTCTTATTGAAGTCAAAAATATCTTCTCTGCTAATGTGAAATTCATTCGTACAGATAATGCTTTGGAGTTTTCCACATTACATTTATCTGAATTTCTCAGGTCTCTTGGTATAGTTCATCAGACCTCTTGCAATTATACTTCACAGCAGAATGGTGTGGCTGAACGTATATATCGTCACCTTCTTGATGTCACTAGAACACTGTTGATTCAGAGTCGTACCCCTCATTCTTTCTGGGGGGATGCGGTTCTCACTGCTTGCTACTTGGTGGACCGCATGCCGTCCACTATTCTTGGAGAGAAGATTCCCTTCTTGATTGCATTTCTCGAGAAGGAACTATTCTCTCTCACTCCCAGAGTCTTTGGATCTGTGGCCTTTGTCCACAATTTCACTCTTGGCCGTGAGAAGCTCTCACCTAGAGTCGTCAAATGTGTTTTTGTCGGTTATTCTCGTACCCAAAAGGGTATAGATGTTTTGATCCTGTAGGACGAAGAAATTATGTGAGTGTTGATGTCACATTTTTTTGAGTCTATTATGTATTTTTCTCTTACAGGTGACATGTTGTCCAATGCTACTTCTTGAGAGGATGTTGTTGTTCCTCCACCTCCGTCTTCTCCACCATATGACCCCCGTGCTGCACCTCAGTCTTCTCCACCTCCCACCACCTTCACCACCCCCACCACCCCCACCTCCGTCTACCGAGTCCAAGTTTTTACCCCATGTTTACATTCGCAGTCTTTCACTTGCCCTTTGCTCATGCGCCATCCACATCATCCACCATGCCTCAAGTATGTCATGAACACATTGTTTCTACTGATGGCACTGGAGTTTTGAATGATACACAAGACGAGTTGATTCCGGAGAACAGAGAGGCTGATGACCTGGAGATGCCTATTTCCCTAAGGAAGTCTCGTCGTCAACGTGCCACACATCCTCTTGCTGCGCATGTTTCTTTGGATCATCTTTCAGAGGAATACATGAAGTTTGTGGTGGGACTCTCTGCTGTTACTATCTCACGTACATATCAGGAGGCGCTACAGGATAGTAGGTGGTGACTTGCAATAGAAGAGGAGATGGCAGCTTTGCGGTTGTGTGGAACCTGGAGCATTGTGTCTGCTCCACCAGGTACCTCTGTTGTGAGCTGCAAATTTGTATTTACGGTAAAGCAAATGGTAGATGGTAGTGTGGACCGCTACAAGGCAAGACTTGTGGCACGTGGGTTCACCCAAGCCTATGGGGTGGACTATCATGATACCTTCTCCCGTGGCCAGGCACTCGACACTACACATTCTTCTATCCATTATTATTTCACGGGAATGGCCTCTTTACCAGCTTGATGTGAAGAATGCATTTCTATACAGGGACCTACATGAGGAAGTATATATGCAACATCCACCAGGGTTTGCTATTGAGGGGGAGTCCTAGAAGGTGTGCAGGCTCCATAAGGCGATTTATGGCCTGAAGCAGAGTCCAAGAGCTTAGTACCAGAAGCTATCGGAGTTGATAGAGAAACAAGGGTTTGTGCAGTCTACTGCGGACCACTCACTTTTTGTTCAGAGGACACATAGAGGTACTGTTGCTATTCTTGTTTATGCGTATGATATTGTTGTTACAGGGGATGATGAGCAAGGTATTCAGGCTGCCAAGGAGTTCCCAGGTCAACAGTTTGTGGACTAAGGACCTTGGCCTTCGATACTTCCTTGGATTGGAGTTCGCAGGAACCAGCGTGGTCTTGTGATGGACCCAGAGGAAGTTTATGATGGATCTTCTTTCTGAGACATGTATGACAGGGTGCAAGGCCTTAAATATCGATTTCGGTCACCATTTCGGTATCGACCAAAACAGAATTTCGATGGAATTTCGGTGGAATTTCGACCAAAATTTCGGTCATTTCGGTCATTTTTTGTACTAGGACCCCCATATTTCGGTCGTTTCGGTCATTTCGGTCGAATTTCGATTTCGACTGAATATCGATATTCGACAGAAATTCGATCGAATTTCGCTGAAATTTGAGGCCATGTAGGGTGCAAGCCTGCTACTACCCCTATGGATCCGAATATGAGATTATATGATGATGACACTGAGGAGGTAGACAGTAGGAGATATAGAGAGCTGGTTGGGAAGCTTCTATGCGCCACTATCACCAGGTCGGATATAGGTTTTGCAGTGAGCAAAGTTAGCCAGTTCATGGAGCAGCCCGGGAAGGTGTATATGGATGCTGTCCATATGATCTTGAGATATTTGAAAACCTCACCTGGTTCAGGCCTTATATTCAGTAGGGATACATCTATTGGGGTGACAACTTGTGCATATGCAGATTATGCAGGTTGCCCTAGAGACAGAAAATCTACTTCGGGTTTGCTATTTTTATCGGGAGCTCACTTGTTTTATGGAAAAATAAGAAGCAGGCAGTGGTGGCTAGATCAAGTGCAGAGTCTGAATACAGGGCCATGGCACAAGGAAGTGCAGAGATGATGTGGGTTAGATCTGTATTGATCGACCTTACTATTGAGGTTTCTCTTCCTATGCAACTTTTATGTGATAATCATGAAACTCTATTTATTGCAAATAATCCTGCTTTTCTTGAACGGACAAAGCATATAGAGGTGGATTGTCATTATACTAGAGACACGATCCAGAAAGATCTCATATCCACCTCTCATGTTTCCACTGGAGATCAGACGGCTGACATCTTCACCAAGGCCCTAGCTAGAGGTCCATTTCAGAGGTGTTGCTCCAAGCTGAGCATGATAGATATATATGCTCCAGCTTGAGGGGGAGTGTTGAGATAAATGTATCTCTCGGTATCATTTATGTTTTATGTTTTTCTTGATGTACTTCTCGTGTATTTAACCCAGGGCTTTTCTCCTATATAAGAGAGCCCTTGGGTCTCTTCTATTAGCATGATTCATTTTTCTCTCAACACTCTTGTCGACCTCCTTAGTGTCATCATCATAGAGCTTCATGCTCGGGTTAATAGGAGTAGTGGCAGGTCTGCAATATTCCATGCCTGTCTTAAAAGAAGATCTGTAACATACTTCTTTTGGGTCATCACAAGACCTCGCTAGTTCCTGGCAAACTCCAGTCCAAGGAAGTAACGTAAAGTACCAAGATCTTTGGTCACAAACTGCTGATCTAGGAACTCCTTGGCAACCTGAATACCCTGCTCATCATCCCCTGTAATAATAATGTCATCAACATAAACAAGAATGACAATAATACCTCTCTGGGTCTTGTGCACAAACAAAGAGTGATCGATAGTCAATCGCATAAACCCCTGCTGTTCTATCAAGTTCGAGAGCTTCTGAAACCATGCTCTTGGACACTGCTTAAGACCATAGATAGCCTTATGTAGCCTACAAACCTTTTGACACTCCCCCTCAGTAGCAAACCCAGGTGGCTGCTGCATGTAGACCTCGACCTGTAAACCACCATAGAGGAATGCATTCTTCACATCAAGCTGGTAAAGGGCCAATCTCGTGTCACAACAACTGAAAGTAGAATACACATAGTAGAATGTCTGGCAACTAGAGAGAAAGTATCTTGATAATCCACCCTATATGTCTGGGTGAACCCTCGTGCCACAAGTCTCATCTTATAGCGATCCACACTGCCGTCTGCATGATGTTTCACAGTGAACACCCATTTACATCCCACAACGGATGCATCAACTGGAGCAGAAACAAGACTCAATGTACCACGAGACTGTAACACAACCATCTATTCCTCCATGGCCTCCATTGACTGTTCCTAAGAGCCTCCTAATCCGTGGTATCTCCACGGTTGATAGTGCCAATGTAAACCTCCTGAAATTCTCTGATAGTTTGCTCAAGGAAACCTGGGATGCAATAAGATAAGTAGTACATGTACGTTTCTGCTTTCGTAGAGCAATCAACACATCAAGATCATCTGCCAAGTCCCGAGCCTGTAAGTTCCCCTCTAGAGAGGGCATTTGCTCATCCTATATAGAATCCCGCTGAACAGACAACTCAGTAGTACCATCAGTAGAAACAATGTTCTCATTACATAGCTGAGGTGTGTTGGATGATGGACAAGATTTGTGAGCGAGGGGAACAGAGCGAGACCTGCGAGTAAAAACACGTGGCAAAAACTGAGCCACAACATGAGGAGGAACCACGGGAGCAGGTATAGAGGCAGGAGTAGGTGTAGGTGGTGGAGGTGGTGGTGGTAGAGCAGGAGCAGATGGTGGTGGAGGGATGACAGTAGGAGGTGGAGGCATGTAGATCTCATCGTCAGAGTCAGATGGAGCAGGTTTGTCACCTGTAGGAGAAAAATACATAACAGACTTAAAGAATGAAACATCCGCACTGACAAAACAACGGTACCCCTTATGGGTACGAGAGTAACCAACAAACACACACTTGACAGCTCTAGGAGAGAGCTTGTCACAACTAGGAGAGACATCATGGACAAAAGCAAGAGATATGAACACACGAGGTGTAAGGAAGAAAAGATCCTTCTCGGGAAAACACAATCGAGAAAGGAATCTTCTCTCCCAACACAGACGAGGGCATGCAGTTCACCAAGTAGTAAACAGTAAGGACAGCATCACCCCAGTAAGCGTGAGGAGCACGACTCTGTATCAAGTCCATCCATGAAGACTCCAACCATTGTGGAGTTTCTATACGTCTTCTGCTGCTCAGTAGATGTCGTAATGAGCATGTAGCTATGAAGCTTCTCAAACATGCTATGAAGCGAAGAGTAATAAACATGCAGAAGATGACCACTCTGCTTGGTATTGTAGATATCAAACTGTAGCTGAAGGATCTTAGCCTCATTCTTTGCCTGAGCATAGGTAGATGCCAATGTGTCCGACATTGCCTTGGCAGTGGGCTGAGTCAGAATAATCATCGACTATTTCTGTAGTGAGAGTCCCACAAAGCCAAACACGCGCATGCGCGTCATCTTGCTTCCATGAAGCATGAGATTATATATAATGATAGATAAATGAAACATACTTCCTCATTCATTATTCTTATTCATCTACTTGATATTTTGTTGAAACTTTGGAATTGATATTTTGAAAAGAGGTTGGTTGCACTTGAAAATTTACTCATTGCCCCAATCTTATCCGTTGGCTTTGGCTCTGTCAGGATGTGCTTCTTGTTGCACTGCATGAGGGTGAGAAACTGCATGCACCACAACTCATAGTTGGTCCCATCCATCTTAGCGATGAGAGCCGGGCCCTTGAAGGCTCCGGACGAGAAAATGTCACCCTTATTTTCTAACATGATGATAAGACGGCCAAATAACGGAACTCAACTGGAGAGTAGACCGATATAAATGAGTCTACACGGCTGGGGAGGAATGAGGCAATCTTTTCGTCTCAAAGGTTCTACAGGGAGAATATCATTATACGTGCTATGCGGCTCTTGGAGGATTGGTCCTAGGGGTAGCTTTTGGGTTTTTTCGGGGTACTGCTCTGTATGCGGCCCTCCTCTCGGATGGTCGGCTCTATTTCCTTTCCTTTACTCTTTGTAATTTTTATTTTGCTTTTCCTTTTTAATATATTGGGGTGAATACCACTGAGTGTTTCCCCCTCTTTTAAGCTTCAAAAAAAAAAATAAATGAGTCTACACGATCATACTGAGGATTGGTTGTATGTGTAGACTCATACAACCATCCCTACCAATCTTTGTTGCTTGCCAGTGTCAGAATGCGTGAATTATAGGTCTGAAATCACGCTTTCTGGTCAAAATCAGACTGCAGAACGACTTTCAGAGATGTTCAGAGGCACACGAGAGGGTTGATGGTGATCTAGGTGATCACAGTCACGACCAAAGAGAGACGGGACCGTGCCTGGAGTTCAGCCTAGCGGTCTGGGACCGTAGGCGACGGCCCTGGGGGCCTGGGCGGCGGCCCTTGGGTGCCGGGAGGCCGCGCTAGGGCCTAAGCAGCGTCAGGGGCGGCGCTGGGGATGGCTGGACGCTGCCGGGGAGGTTTAACGGGGGTGGGGCCTCGGCGCTGGGGGTGCCAGGGACGGCTAGGTGACGCCGGGGAGGGGTGGTGGCGGCGTGGCGTGCGCGGGAAGGTGGGGGCGAGGTTGGCAGGTAGGGTTAGGGTTAGGGTGTGATACAGGAGCCCCGGTCTAGGACCGTTGCTCTGATAGCATGTTGAGGAAAAGAATGGATTTACTTTAATGAGAGGCCCTTTGGTTCTCTTATATAAGAGATGAACCTATTTGGCAAATTACAAGAAGAAGACAAAATAAATAGCCAATGAGAAAACAATAAGTAAAATAGTAAATATCTCAACACCACTCGAGCTGGAAGGCGATATAATCCATCCTCAACTAATCCAATTCCAATCTTCTTGCTGTCTGTAAGTCTTCTAGAACACACGAATGTGATAAAAAATCAACATGCAGTGCAATTCTTTAGTAATCTTACTGACTGATAAAAGATTTATTGGGAAATCAGGGGCGTGAAGTGCATTGGTAAGGAGTAAGCGATCAACAACAGAAATCGTTCCTTTTCCAGACCAGTAGTTGGAGACTCGTCTGCAACTCTAACTTTCTCTCTTCCAGGTGATAACTTATAATCATGAAACATTCTAGGATCACCAGTCATGTGATCGGAAGCACCACTGTCGATAATCAACTCAGATTTGGTAGAACAGCATTGCTAGTTCCATCGTATTAAAAATGAATCACTACCTGTCAATTGCAAAGAGGTAAATTCTTTCGTAAAAGCTTTCTTCAAGAAGGACTGTAATTCCATGATGGTATCCTTTGCCAAGTCAGGTTCTCTAGATGCTCCAAGCGTCATAGGATCATTCACCTGGAAGTTCATAGCCTTTAGACTTTGATTGTCTCTCACATGGCCTCAAATTTCAGCGAAATTTGGTCGAATTTCTGTCGAATATCGATATCCAGTCGAAATCGAAATTCGACCGAAATGACCAAAATGACCGAAATATGGGGGTCCTAATACAAAAAATGACCGAAATGACCGAAATTTCGGTCGAAATTCCACCGAAATTCCATCGAAATTCTGTTTCGGTCAATACCGAAATGGTGACCGAAACCGACATTTAAGGCCTTGGTCTCTCATAGACATTTAACCAAACACCTTGCGTTCAATATGCCTAGTAGTTCAACACAAAGAACATAAATCATGGCAAGTCAACTATCTCAGACAATAGAGGCAACCGCAGGCTTCGACGAAGCGAGAAAAAACGCAGTTCTCACCCCTCCTAAACTCCTTGGACAAGTTGTTGTTTAGAACACGACACCAACCCTCTTTGTCAAGGGAAAAAAATGCACAAGTGCAGCCCAAAACACATCAACAGTTAAGGGAGATAACACTCTCTGTAGATCTTTCAAAAGAACAACAACCCACAAACTTCAAAATTGTACCGGACCTTTGTGGCTTTTTGTCTAACACCTGGGCGACTACAATACACATCCCAATTTTCTCCTGTAAAAGAGGATCAGAAAATATCTCTGAGAAACGGGCTACACGTCCACAATAGCACTCAAGAGTACAAAGCTCACACCAAGGGTTGTTCCCCCAACAACCATGGAACTTACCTCACAATGCCAATGGAGTTCGGATCAATTTTGGATGCCAAAACAACTATAGCAGCAACAACAGCCTCTTACGGGCGGATTTAGACCTCCACCATAACTCCACAACACTGTGGAGTGATTGCCGCAGCGTAATATGGTGGACCGGCGACGAGAGAAATAAAAAAATCAACCACTAAAGAAATTCCAGCACAGTGGATACCAAATTCCAGCACTTCAAGCAGCAGAAAACGGAATCTTAGGCCTCAACGAGGCTCTGACATCATGTTAGAGTCAAATGCACTAAGCACACACAAATATGGAGACAGATTTACGTGGAAAACCTTACGGAGAGGAAAAAACCACGAGGGCTCTCAATCCCTAATCTCCCTCACCAGAGATTTGGGTACTCTTCACTAAGATAAGATTTCAATGAGGGATGAGTACAATATATAGAGAATGATGGGTAAACGGTCCCTCGTCCAAAGATCCGTTTACCCATATAAGTATGAACTCAATAGTACACATTCGCTAGCGCAGGTAATGAAGCGTCAAGGCATCCTAGAACCTCCATCCCACAAGGTGCACCTCCTGAAGCCCAAAAGTTTAACACCAAAAGTTAGCCTCGAACACCCAGCCGCATGACTGCTCCTTGCAGGACACACAAGACAATAAAGAGGAGCACATAAAGACCTCGATTTCTTACCAATCAAGACTCTGACACCACGTAGAGAGCAAAACAACCATGAACACATGTATTTTCGTGGAAACCCATTTTCAACAGTACAAAAAGATCACGAAAGGAGATTCCTTATTTCGCACTAGCGACTATGGTTGTCATCTCATCTTCTTAACAAAGAGAAAGGGATATA
Source organism: Ottelia alismoides (assembly GCA_037367405.1). Classification (NCBI taxonomy): domain Eukaryota; kingdom Viridiplantae; phylum Streptophyta; class Magnoliopsida; order Alismatales; family Hydrocharitaceae; genus Ottelia; species Ottelia alismoides. Next base: position 735,376 of record JAZKJV010011573.1, read on the forward strand.
CTACATGTATAATCCCACAGGATTCATGGATCCTCACCCATGACCAGTTACTCATAACAAAATAACTCAACAGTGGCAAGCAAATTTATCACATGCTATGTAAATCCATAGTTTGTGAACACATTCATCTTTTCCACTATTCCTTGTAAGTTGTACCTACACTACTTGGTCAATTAGTAACCTTTGTGTACTTATCATTCTGCCTCGTTTGTTGCCCTTCTATTCTTTGTTGATTTTCTGAATTTATCTCCTGCTTCCATATTATGCCTGATCATGCAATTTCCAAATAACAGCCAAATTTCTTGAGAATCATGGAGGCTAACGAATTCATACTTAGAGACTGGAAAATTCAAGGCACTTTGAGTAAAATCTCAATACTTGAAGATCATGAGCTGATTTTCTCCAAGGTTGAAGTTGGAAGCCAGTATTCTAAATGGATAACAGTGACGAATCCAAGTCAACACCCTGTTGTAATTCAGCTTTTGCTAAACGCAGGAGCTATGATTCACCATTGCAAAGCAGCTGAAGATGTGCTACCACATGCTGTTGGTCGGCACACTCATCCTAAACCTTCTGAAAACTTAGATGGATTCTTTCTACCCATGTCGGCAACAACTGATGCCTATCTTCATCCTTTTGAAAGTATAATGCTCGGGCCGATTGTCTTTCGTCCTTCTGACAGGTGCACATGGAGCAGCTCAGCACTTGTAAAGAATAATCTCTCTGGTGTTGAGTGGCTGCCTCTCGAAGGAACCGGTGCATCGAACTTCATGGTTCTACTTGAAAACTCCAGAGCAATTCATAAAGTAGACTTCAATTGGTCGATACCTCTTGATGTCTCTTCTGATGTGCCTAAATCTCTTGAAGGCAATATTAGCTTTACCTGTGTGAATCTCATGTCCAAAGAGCTTAAAGTTAAGAATGTTGGCGAGCTTCCTGTCGAGGTAGTTAAATTACAGGTTTCAGGTATGAGTTGTGAGTTGGATGGTTTTACCGTGCACACATGCAAAGGGTTTGCGCTATCTCCCGGGGAATCAGCAAGGCTTCACATATCATATCAACCAGATTTTTCAGCCTCTGTCATCAGCCGGGATTTAGAGCTCACACTGCATTCTGGAATTATTGTGATACCCATGAGAGCAAGCATTCCTATTTTTATGATGAAGCTTTGTCGAAAATCTTTCTTGTGGTCATTCCTGAGGATGCTTCTTTTCTTAGTTTTCGTTTGCGTATCTATTACTGTCCTACTCTCCATTATGCCTCATGTTGCTCTAGGGCGCTCAGGTGAGAATATAATTAAAGGCAACACCATCACCACCATCAACAAGGTTGGAAAGCCTGCCCGTATACACCGCAATTCAAAGAATGTTAGGTATGATGTAATTTTCAAATCTTTGCACATCTAACTGTTTTGTTTCTGACGTATCTACAACAAACTTTTTACTTGTAGATCATAGACAATCATTTAAGGCTATCATTTTCATCACTGTGCTTATAATGGCAAGTTTAATGATCTGTTTAAAAATAATTAAACGTCAGTGTGAATGTGAAGAAGTTGATTGCTTTAAGTTGTTATAATTTTAGTTAGAATGAAAATGTAATAGAATGTATTGTGATAATGAGGATTCCTATTGTGATCATGATAATTCCAGTGATTAAAATTGAATTGAGAGGGCCGTGGCTACTCTTTCATCATAAGACAAGCTGCATGAAGATTGTGGCTACTCTTTCATCATAAGACAAGCTGTGTGAGGATTGTGGCTACTCTTTCATTGTATTCTTGTTAAATAGATCGTAGGTATGGATTTCTTTAGGCCTCACACATGTATAAACTGCACACATCCTACGTTTGTTTGATAATGAATATAAATATAGCCATGTGAGAGAGGTAACTAGGTCAAGCTTATGAGTTTTTCTCCCTCCTGTAGAAGAAGGATTCACATGGATCCTTGTGTGTTACAAGGCCTCAAATTTCGATTTTGGTCACCATTTCAGTGACTGATCGAAACAAAATTTCGGTCGAAACTCGACCGAAATTTCGGTCATTTCGGCCGATTTTTGAATAGGGGCCCCAAATTTCGGTCGATATAGGCCATTTCATCCGATTTTCGGGCACCTACCAAAATTGAAATTCGGTCGAATTTCAGCGAAATTTGATCCCATGTGTTAAATTTTGTAAGAGCAACGCCAATCAAGAATTGGGCGCTTCATAGCGGTCTCCATGTATTTGATACACATTGAATGTATTTGTACAATTGTTTGTTTGCAATTGAATGCTTTCATGCTTGCATCGATGTCTTCATTACTAGTTTAATCATTCATTTCGTGGAGGAGCATGGTCTAATCTTTTTTATGGAGATTTGTGCTATCCAAGATAATGGATTACGATATTTCACCAATGTATCATTCAATACATCATATCAACGGGATATCAAGTATCGATATGACCTATATATCATTTTTCTAGGTCATTGGTCGACATAGCACGATATATCAATGATTTAATAGGTTTATATTGGTGATTTCATTGAAATGCAAGAAGTGGAGCACGCGTTTTCCCTCGTTTAGACCAGAAAATGGGTGTTCCTCTTCCTCCCAAAGTATTTAGTTATGTTGCTTCATTCACATTCCTGGTCCTGGGAGGGATAAGTTGGCTGCTAGAGTAGTCAATTGTGATTCCTTGAGGTATGTTAAGAATCAAAAGGAATACCATCGCTATGACATAAGGTCTTAAAAACATTGTATAAGTGCACATGTTACTTTTTTTCGAGCCTTTTTCATTCTTTTCCAGTACTACTACCCATGTGTCTTCACCTCGTATTTATCTCTGAGGTTGCTATGATACCTACTTTTGTGCGTCATCCCAACCCCTGGTTGCTCGGTTCATGTTTCGATATCAATGCAGACTACTCCCTTTTAAACCAACACATCATCTTACTGAGGTTAGTTCTTTCACATAGTTTTTACATATTGATGGCTTTACTTCCCCTAGTGACACTAGTGCATCTACTTTGTAAATTGGCGGTGAGGTTGGTTCTATATGCGATGGTAGATGGGAGTGGGACAACACACCTACAGATTAAACATATGGTTCTATAGCCCTCAGATAGGGCAAATAGTAGTGTACAATGCACCCTATCTCTGTAGCTATGTACTTCTTTAGCCATGAACCATCTTAAAGATAGTTTGTATAGGCGTCGATTTTTGTGCTTTCTATTTTTAGTAGTTCTATTAAGGACTCTTGTATTTTATTTTTTGTGTAATTAAGGTTTCACTTTATTTTTTTATTAAAAAGAGGGTGCACTCCCGAGACGAGAGTTGCCACAACCAAAATTATATTAAATTTAGAACGACAACCTTACATAGAAGACCATAAGTTATAAAGTGCATTACAACGTGAGACAACATTCTCGGAGTAGAACCTCTGGTTCTTGAAAACGAGCTCATTTCTCCCTGCCCAAATAGCCCACAACACTGCAAAGGGCTTGGAACAGTCGTCCGTCGAACCCATGCCCACCGCACGCAGCGACCTCCAAAATAACTCTAACCCTGCCGCCTCCACCCAAGCAATCCCCGACTCCCTCCACACATACGCCGAAGTCTCACATCCCCAAAAAAGGTGATCCGCATCCTCGACTGAGCCCTCACACCCGTCACTTCGCGCGTCCTCCAAGCCAAACATCCTTCCCCTCCTTGCCTTATCACATAAGCGATTTCTCCTCAGACACCAAAGAAAAATCTTCACCCTGAGAGGGATCCTGGCCGCCCAGATAATCTTCATGTACTGACAGAAATCTACATCCCGCTCCTGTTCCACCGTCGACCCCCTCATCGCCTCATACACCTTCTTAACAAAGAACCTCCCCCCTCCCACACATAGCGATCCTCCCTCATATTGTTCCCCCGGTGGAGGCACCTCTGCCAGCATCCTCAAGAACTCCTCCATGGGCTGATCCGAAAGATCCGAGACGAACAAAGGCGCCCAGGACCCCCCCAACCGCAACCTGGGAAAGAGTGGCCTCCCTCGACGCCGCCAGAGCCAGAAGTCTAGGGAATCTCCTCCCGAGGGCGCCCTCCCTATCCAGTCATCTCTCCAGAATCTGAACCTCTGACCATTCCCAACCTTTGGCTACAACCGAGAAGAAATAGATGGCAGAACAGTGCGGTCCGTCTCAGAGCGGCGACTCGAATCTTTTCCTGGTGGCAATTAGCTCGCCACTGATCCCATATATGTTTCTCAGCAATCTGGAAGCAATGGATGTAGAGGGGCCCCAAATCTGAATCACCCACTTTATATAAGAAAACATGCTTCTTCAATAAAATTATCTCGTTCCAACTCATTGTTCTTCCACAAGGCATCATAGCGTTAGTCGTAGATCGGAGCTTTGGGCCTCTTGACCCAATCCCTAGCTGTCCACCGTCCAACCTCATCTCTCCATGCTCCACCACCACACGTGCAACTCCTCCATCCGTGTCACATTGATTGCTTCTGTTGTGATCCTTGTGTACGTGCTGAAATTCTGTGCCAAAATTCTGTTGTTGGGCATCCTCTGTGGATCCTAGAGATATTATTCATCTTCCGTACATCTCAAAAATAGAGGATGATTTATCACCTAGAATTTCCAAACTTCAAAGACTTAAAAAGTGTTTCAAATTTCACAAAATTTCGGCGAAAGTTCGCCGAAATTTCAGTTTTGACACTCCACCGAAAATGAAATCGAAATCTCGATATGGATCCTTAACAAATCTAGGTCGATTTTGGCCAAAATTGACGAAATTTCGATGAAATTTTGAAATTGTTTCATTTTTTCGCCATATCGAAACGAAATCGAAATCGAGATTTAAAACCTTGTTCAAAATTATTACTGTTGATATGCCTTAAATCCTAACCATATGTTTTGCTCAATGCTCAACTCAGTTGAAGAACCGTCTTCTGCACCTCCCTCGTCGCACCATACTCGAAACGAAGTTGTAGTTGGGCTATTGGTTTCGTTTGCTTCTTAATCCATCTGTATAGGGATTTCTATATAAACTTCCAAGGTTAGATTTTTCTGTTTCCTCTGTATTTTCTCCTTCTCCACATGTCGTGAAAGATCACCGTCGCTCGAGGACTTATCCCAATTAAGGGCGAATCTCATAAATCTGTGTGCATGGTTTGCCTGTTCGTGTTTGTGCGTATTTGCTTTTGTTACTTGTAACAGACACAGCCCAGTCAAGGGTGAACCTCGTAAATCTGTGTGCACATGATTTGCTTGTTTGTTTTTGTGCGTGTTTGCTTTTGCTTGCAACAATTACTTCCATTTATCACCTTCAGAAATTTGGTATCACCTTTGTGTATCTCCGAGCTTAAGAAATATCTCCAGACCTCAGAAATATCACCTTCTGTCAGACTCCAGAAATATTGCTCCATAGCCCTAGAAATATTGTACAAGACTTCTGAACTATTGCTCCATATCCCTAGAATTTTGCTCCAGACTTTAGAAATATTCCTGAAATACTGCTCCAGAAATATTGCTGCACTCCGTGCTGACAGCAGTTAGAAATTGGACTCTCTCAGATCATGTACAACACACATCTCCTATTGGCACTGGATATTGATGCATGTGCGTGATTTATCTCTGATAAGAAGGTGATTTATCTCCGTGTTGGCACAAAAAATAGTGTTGCACTCTCTCTGAAAGCACACACATCTAATGATTCAAGCACTTGCTGGGAGATCTCCGGTGTTTACCAGTGGCTACAATTCAGCACTTTCCAGTCCAGCATATGTTACATTATAAGATTCATCATGCCAAAATCCAGGGTTGATTCTCTAAGGCTGATTCCAACACATTCACGTTAGGTGTTACTATTATCTTTACCACAATAGCTTTCCATTTACGCATCTCCCACCATGTCTATTTATATATCTGTTGGACTAGCTACTACTATGGCTAATATTGCATCCACTCCTACTAGTCAGCGGATATTGATTTAGGGGCTTCAAACCATTTTTTGATGATAGTAGCTCTCTTTCTTCTACTCATCCATCTGTCTCTGTGTGATCAGTTAAATTGACCAATGGATCTCTCTCTCTCTCATTACTACCATTGACAATTGACAGAATGAATTTCTCTAGATTGAAACTTTCTGATGTATATTGCGGTACAGATTTTCCTCTAAGTTTGTTGCTCATTTATAAATTATGCAAGGGGCTAAATTGCCAAGTTGGTTTTGATCAACATCACCGCTACTTTTGATGGTGGTTATGAGAAACATGGACTTTTTTATCTTACTATCTATGATGAGTCTCTCTTTGTTGGAGAAGCATCTATACCACAGATCCCTATTTGTGGCATCTATGCTTTGGACACACGTTTGCTAGTGCACTCTCTCAGATATTCCCTGAAGTCAGCCCATCGAAGCCATTTCTATGAGAGGCTTGTCAGTTTGGAAAACATCATATGACATCCTTTCCTCAAAGAACTGAGCTACGAAACTCATCTCCATTTGATCTTGTTCATTGTGATGTCTGGGGTCCTTTTCCAGTACGTGCCACTATAAGATACACATACTTTGTTCTTTTCATTGACGACTATAGTAGGAGATCATGGACCTACTTTATACATGAGAGATCAAAGATCAACAACACAATGAAGTCCTTCTTTGCAAGGATTTAATTATTTTCTGCTTGTATTAAAATATTTGTATCTGTTGGGAGAAAACAATAACTTACTTATTCATGAGGCCATATGGTTCTCTTATATAGAGGAGAAACCCGTTGGGAAAATTACATTAAGAGGACATAAAGAATAAAGAATACATAAAAGAATAAAAAATAATTAGTATCTCAACACTCCCCCTTAAGCTGGAGCGTAGATATCAATCATGCTCAGCTTGGAACAACATCTCTGGTAAGGCCCTCTAGCTAGGACCTTGGTAAGTACATATGCTGTGTGATCTCTTGAGCTAACATGAGTAGTGGAGATGAGACCCTTCTGTATCATGTTCGAGTGTGGTGACAGTCTTCCTCGATATGCTTGGTCCTCTGATGGAAGGCTAGGTTGTTGGCGATGAAGAGAGCAACCTGGTTGTCACTTTGGAGGTGCAGGTGAAGAGGCACCTCAATTGCTAGGTCAGTAAGAATATATCTGACCCACATCATCTCTAATCTAACCCGTGCCATGGTTATGTATTTTGATTCTGCACTGGATCTGGCAACCACTATCCGCCTCTTGCTCTTCCATAACACCAAGGAACTCCACTATGCTTGCTCCTTTCATGGAAGGCTAGATTGTTTGGTAATAAATAATGCAGGTTAATTGTCACATATCAATTGCATGGGAAGATGTGTTAATGACAAGGTTAATCAAAACATACACGACTTACATCATCTCAGTGCTATCTTCCGCCATGGCTTTGCATTCATATTCAACACTGATCTAGTAGACTAGTAAGCACCGTTTGTTTCTTTCTTTTCCATGAAACCAATGACCTTTCAATGGACAATGCGAATCCACATGTTGACTTCCTATCTTTAGGATGTCCTGCATAGTTAAAATCTACATGGGTTGTGGTTTAAAGGGATTCCCCTTTGTTGAAGAGTAAACATGTATTTCGCAAATATTTCAAGTGCCTTGTTATCATAGGCATAATATTCATATACCCCGAACGTGGTTGCTCCATAAGCTGAGTGACTTTGCTCATGGAAAAGCAGATGATTGGTTTTGTGATAGTTACATAATGGAGCTTCCCAATGAACACCCTGTATCTCCTCTGTCCACCTCATCTGTATCATCATTATCATTTCATACTGGGATCCATAGGACTACTAGCAGGTCTGTAGTCTGCCGTCCTAGTTTCTAGAAGAAGATCGGTAACATACTTCCTCTGAGTAATTACCGATCCTCTTCTATTCCTAGCAACTTCAAGCTCAAGAGAGTATCACAATTCTCCAAGGTCCTTGGTGATACTACTGTTCAAGGCACACCATCGCTTTACTGTTCCCCTAATAACACCAATATCTCGTGATATCCTGTATACAAATATAGAGTGATTTGCATTTGTTCTCTTGAAGCCCTACTACTCTATCAGATTCGAGAGCTTCTATAACCATGATCTCGGGCTTTGCTTAAGAAGGGACATAATCTTACGAAGTATGCATATCTTCTAACTCGCCCCCTCAGTAGCCAACTTGTGTGGCTGTTGCATATAATCTTCAACCTGCAGGTCTCCATGTTTAAAGATATTCTTGACATCAAGTTGGGAGGGCATCCGATCATTTAGTACTACAAAAGAGAAAGGAGGATTGATAAGGTGGAGTGATGGACACATGAGAGAGTGTCCTGGTAGTCTTCCCTTATGTCTGAGTGAACACGTGTCATAAATTTGGTTTTGTAGCTGTCAATACTAATGTTTGCTCTATACTTCACTGTAAAGACCCATTTGCAACCAATCGAAGAGGTACTTGGTAGTGCAGTAACAAGCTTTATATGCCTCTTGACTATAGCATACCATTTCTTCCTCCATAGCCAGACATCACTGTCTTTCATAGCCTCATGATATGTGCGTGGAATTGTAACAACTAACGATCCCGTCATAAACTTCTTGAATTTCTCATATGAACGCCCCAGTGAAACATGTCCTGAGAGACGATACTTAGCACATGTAGACCTTGTTTGACGTGAGAAGTTTGATCTAGATCCTCTGAAGGGCCAACCACCTGTATAACAATCTCCTAAGTAGCAACACTCTTATTTTGCATAGTCTATTGATGTACGTGTACATCAACAGTGCCATCAGTGGAAACTAGTTCAGAATTTACCTGGGGTGTGATGGATGTTGAGAAGGCACATGGGCAGGGGGTCGAGTGGTAGTAGGTATGCAGATATACACACATGGCAAAGTCTGTACCCTTGTAGGTGTAGTAGGAATAGGAGGTAGAGGTGGAATGTACAACCCCTCATCATAGTTCGAAGATGTCATCTTGTCACCCATGGGAAAAAAATACATGACATACTCAAAGAATGTGTTGTCAACACCGTCAGTACTTTAGCCACAAGATCAAAGTATTGATACTCTTTTGAGATCAAGAAAAGCCACTAAAAAATATTTGATAAATTTGGGAGAGAGCTTATCACGACCGAGTGTTAAGTGGTTGACAAAGGCCACATAACTAAAGGCATACGGTGTTAGAGAAAGCATGGCCTTTTCGAGAAACAAAACCAAATACGAAACCTTTTCTTCTAACATAGAAGACGGTATACGGTTGATGAGATCTCAAGCAGTGATGACAACATCTCCTTAATAGGAGGGGAAGCATGACTTTGTATCATAAGAGTCCTGGAAACATCTAAGAGATTACAATGTTTGTGTTCAAGAACATCATTTTGCTGGGAAGTGTAGACACACTATGTCTGCAGGAGGATCTTAAGAGACTTGAAAATAGAGGTAACCGATTAATGCAAACTTCCAAAACATCGTCAGAGAGAACATATTTGACAGTAGCAATAAAGAGAGCTTCCGACTTATTTTTCATCTGAAAGACCCAGGAAAGTCCAAAAAATCAACTGCAACTAAATAGAACTTGTGCCCCTAGTAATCGTGGACACGAATGGGACCGCAAATATCAAAATGCAACAACTCGAATAAAGAAGTGTTGATACAACTCTGGCAACGGGGAAACTGGTACGATGATGCTTCCCAAGCTGTCAAGCCACATAATGAAAATTGGTCTGAGATATGACCTGGAGGAGGACTCCATACAACTTCTGCATAGAAGATGCCACAAGTATGAGAGGACTAGTCCAGTTGAAACGAAAGATTTGCCAACATATGAAGACCGGACCAATATGTAGAGACTTTGCATACATCCACATCCGTCAGACATAGGAGGAGGCATATATACATCCTCTCCAGAGTTAGACGGAGTCAACCTATCACTTGTTGGAAAGAAATACATAATAGACTCAAAGAAGGTGACATATGCACTAACATCGTACTTCCATCGAACTGGATCAAAACAACGACACCCCTTTTGGGTACGAGAGTAGCATACAAAGACACACTTGACAACTCTAGGAGAGAGCTTGTCAGGACCAGACATCAGATTGTGAACAAAAGCAACAGAGCCAAACATAAGGGGTGTAAAGGAGAACATGTCCTTGGGAAACGCAATCAAGAAAGGAATCTTCTCTCTTAAGACAGAAGATGGCATACATTTCATCAAGTAGCAAGCAATGAGGACCACATCACTAAAAAGAATGATGAGCACGGCTTCAGATCGAAAGTATCCTGATCACATCAAGTGATGGTGTTTGCATTCAGCGATACCATTCTGTTGAGAAGTGTAAGCACATGAGGTCTACTGTACGATGCCAAGATACCTGAAGAACTCAGACTGTAAAGCATTGTCAGATCGAATAAACTTGAAATTAACTGAGAAAATGTTATTTATTTCATTAATATAATATTTAATGATAGACCTACCTTCAGACTTTTTTCTCAACAGAAAATCCAAGAAAGTCTAGAATAATCATCCACAACAAGATAAAAACGGTGTCCTAGGAGATCAGGAATATGACTGGGATCCCAAATATCTAGATGAATAAGCTAAATAAATGAATACATCTACGACTCTGATGATCATGGAAAGAAGAGTGTTGATGCTTCCCAAGCTGGCAAGCCTCGCACTGGAAGGAAGAGCACGTGGAAATATGTGGGAGGACATGTCACAACTTCTACAGAGGAAGGTGGTCAAAACGACGATGCCATAAGTAAGGAGAGACTGATCCAATGGGAGCTGTAGAGGCACCGACATTGTGAGACTCGACCAGTTCGTAGAGCCACCGCTGCTCACTGTCACATCCAATCACGTTGCCCGTGAGTATGTCTTGAAACACAAGAGTAGATGGGTCGAAAAGGGCATGACAATACATATCTTTCGTGATCCGACTCATCTAACAATCAGGAGCATATAAAATATTATGTCGATGTATGGATGGCGTCAAATGTACCCCCTGTCCCGTGGTGGGTTAAGTAAACTCCATTCGCAATAGCGACCCATCTACGATGGGGTGTATATATATGTAAGAACTGAACTGTGCTCTGTCTCCACACAGATGGCGAGAAGCATCCGAGTCCATGATCCACTCTGTTATATGTGCTCTGCTACAACTGGTAAAAGCATAGGCTATACATGAGGAGCTCGAATAGGCTCTAGCAGCGGGTGCAATATCTGGAAAATTTATAGTGGTGCCGATAGTATGAGTCATTATCTCCCTCAAACGGGAGAAAATTCATCAAAGCGTGAATCTGCCTGAGGAATCAAATTGTCTGGGGGCTTAATCTGCTCAGCCACACGAGCAGATGCGGGATATCCATTCTTCTGATAACATGTATCCTCAGAGTGGCTTGGATGACAATAATAGGTATAGAGGCCATGCTGACGTCCACCTCCTCCGCCACAGTGCCACGTGGACCACACCCTCTAACTGTGTAGGAGGTGGGATAAAAAGTCTGCTGAGGTGACTATAAGCCTCCTCCATGGGAGATATGGTCACACCTATAAGAAGCTGTACACGTGCGACCTCATACACCAGGTCTAAGGGTGTCCAGAAAACTCCAACCATCGTGGAGTTCCTGTATGCCATATGCTGCTATGTTGAAGTAGTATCAAGCATGAAGCTATAAAGCTTCTCAAACATGCTGCGAAGCAAAGAGTAGAATGTATGCAGATGACGTCCGTTCTGCTTGGTTGTGTATATATCAAATTTTTGCTAGAAAATCTTGACCTCGTTATTTGCTTGGGCATATGCGGCTGTTAGAATATCCCACATCGCCTTGGTCGTGGGCTGGTTCACACTGTCGTTGGCTATCTCTGTGGTAAGAGTCCCAGACAGCCAAATACCCGTGTTAGAGATGGTTTTATGTTTCATTTTATTTAGTTGTAACCCCTCGACGATCTTTATGTAATTTCTCGTTTACGAATGCTCTAGGGTTTCGATCTATATAAAATCCCATATACCTCTTGAATAAAATAATTCATTGTGTTCTCTCAGTTTTTCTCCACATAGTATCACAGTAGCGGTCCTCGACCGATGTTCTGACCTAGATCCCACGCCACCACCAACCCTCGTCTCTCTGCAGCCACCACCAGCCCTTGTGCGTGCCCCCTCCATCGTGCTTAGGTCCCCACGTAAGGTCTCTAAGACCCTCGCCTCGCTCAACCAGACCTACAGGGCCGCATGCGGTGCCAGCAAGGCTCCTCCTGGCCTCGCTAGGCTTTGACCAGACCTAGATCCCGCCACCAGGGCCTCTTTCGACGCCGCTGGACATCTGCCAGGCTACCATGGCTCTTCTCTAGCATCGCTCAGGGTCCACTAAGACACCGCATGCTTACTTTAACACATTCAAGCAACCACTGGACCTCCGCCAGGTCGTTGTGACCTTCCTCCCGTGTCACTAGGCTGTTGTTGGGCCTTCACCTAGGCACCGTAGACCTTCTACAACACCCACAGGCCGCCGCAAGGCCTAGTTAGGGCACCAGTGGCCTTTGACCGATCTACTACTGCTAGGCTGCATTACTGTCATCGCCAAGTCTGATTTGTGGTGTCACAACCACAATTCGTTGCTATAGAAGCCCGAAAAGGGGCTGAAACGACGACCTAGGTTACTCTTCTTTTCGATTAAAGCAACTGATCTTCCTCTAGGTCACTTTTTCTTGACCTGTACGACCACGATGACGTCCACCAAGGCCAAGCCTATGTACTTGACTTCTTCTATGATGGTACATGCCACTTCTATCAAATTAAAGGGCACACGAAACTATGTGCTCTGGTCTCGATACTTCAAGATGTTCGTCGGTGGTCAAAACAAGAATCAATTCTTACCAAGGATGTGCTCAAGGAGATGGAGAAGGACTACGTCACTTGATATGCTGATAATTGCCAGGTTATAATTTGGATGACCAACAACGTCGATCCAAACATTGCGACGAATCTTCTCTACAATGATTCTACAAAGGCGATGTGGGAGAATCTGAAATGAGCATACTCTCAGAAGACAACCAAGTCTCGACTCTTCGGTATTTACATGCGGATCTGGTTAGTTACTCATGGCGATTCGAGTCTTGTCGAGTACTGCATGTTCTTAATTATTCTTTTTGAAGAGCTCTTGATTTTCCAGCCATCATGTTGTGATCAACAGGTAGGAGAGCATACTGAATGGAAGTCTACTGATTCCTCTATAGATTACATCCATGATACAAACGTGTGATGGATCAGTTTCTGACGCTGACACCCAACCATCGATTGAGATCATCTGTGGTCGCATGTAGGAACTTGAGACACCCGCTGAGCGTCCTTCCACCATACCATTTGCAGAGACTACAACTCACTATGCATCGTCAGGTAACAGGGGGTGACAAATCTTTCAGGGAGGATGAGGTCGTGACTTTGGTCGTGGTCATGGTCGCGAGTCAGGACGTGGACATGACTTTGGCTGTGGACACGATTCTACTACTTACTAGTATTCAATGTACATTCATTGTGGGTACTTGGACCATCCGTTTAAGCGTTGTTGGATAAAGTTTGGCATACAACCTAATGCCAACAATGCCTATGAGACAACCTCATATAAGTTACACCCGATCATCACTCTAGTGGAATACATGCACCCGTTACATCGTCCGAATACTCCCATCTGAGGCAGTTCCTGCAGAACTCCAGCCCCTCTACCAGTGATGATACTACCTCTGGTCCTACTGTTAATTTGGCTACAACCTCAAGTACAGTAGCCAATTCTGTTTTTGCTTCCAGCCCTGCTTCGATTATTGACTCAGGGGCTTCTACACATTTGATAGGAGAAGGTAATCTGTTTACCTTTTCTTAGCCCACTACTTCTATGAAGACTTTCGGGTTGCCAATGGGCCCCTTTCCCTTCTCACTACTGTTGGCACTGTAGAGTTTTCATCCAAGATCCGACTGACTGGAGTTCATTGTGCTATTGTTTTTTGTTAGAGTATTTGGAGCATGTGTCACTTATGTAGTAGGTGGGTAAATTGATACCTCCAGGATCCATTTACCCGACCACTGAGTTTAGTCCCACATCTACCAGTGGTGGGACTTGGAGGCTTTGAGGAGGCTATATAAGGAGCCCTAGACCTCCTGTAACCATTGAGAAAGTTCAATAGAATATCCGTCCCATTGAGTGCTTCTCCCTTGGTTTCATCCCGCTCCTCATGGAGTAGGGTTCTACGTAAAATCCCGCGTTCTTATTGTTCTTTATCTTTTATCCATGTTTTGCTTCCGCTTCCGATTTTCTAACATTGTATCAGAGCGGGCTCGATTCTCGAGGACTTCATGCTCTTTAGTTTTCGAGATTCGAGTTGTATTTCTGAAGATCAGTGTACTGTTCATATCCATATTTTGTTCGCGAGATTTTACTTTAGGGTTCTTCGAAACCCCTAGATGATGTTCCAGCACGCATCTCCTGGCGCACATCTCCAAGCTGCATCCAGGGCATCTCCTGCGAAGCCGCAGGCGACAGCATCAGCCATGGTTGCAGCCCCGTTCTCGCAAACACAAGGCGGAGCCCTGCGCCAGATCCAGACGCTTCTCCCATCTGGCGCATGTGGCGCAAAGAACATCTAGGCATGCATCGTCAGGCCAAGCGCACAGGGCTCGCACCCACGATGCACCTCCCATCCTCCGGCTCCAGGCTCCAAGGTGGAGCGATATCCTCGCGCAGCTCCGTGCGCACAAACGCGCGAGCACCCTCCATCTATGGCGCTTCGCGCGAGCGACTCCCAGGCGCACGAAACCTCCAGGCGCGAGCACCCTCCATCTCCTCTTCGGGCCGCTCCGACGAAGAAGCCCTCCAGGTCGATTCCCCAGGCAGCACCCGTGACTCCTCCCCAGGCGCACATCGCGCGTGTGTGCGTCCCAATCGCAACTTCAACGGTAGCAGGCCAAGGCCGCGGGTCTCCTCCAGCCACAGATGATCTTCAACGGCTGCAGGTGCTCCATACGTAAACACAACCCTCGGCGTCGCATCAGCAACCTTGCGGCGACGTTCGATCGCCACCCTCCAGGTGCAAGTCTGCGAAGCCCCAATTGGCGCACGTTCATCTCCAGATCTCTACTGGGGACGGCGGCTTAGAAGGGGTTTCCCATTTCGTTGTGGCAACCCTAGCGGGGCCCAACGGGTTTTTAAAAAAAATTGATTGAGGGTTATTTTGAGAGCCCAAAAGAAAAAAAGAAGGATTCTTATTGAAAAGTATAAGTGGGTTTTGCTGTATTTTTTTTTAAAAAGGTGAGAAAAGAGAAAGAGAGAGATTTTGAAAAGCCCAATTGGGCTAAGGTATATTTGGGCCCAATTTGGCCACTTTTATTTTGTTAAAAAAAGAGAAAAAGAAAGAAAGAAAGAAAGAAAGAAAGAAAAAGAAAAAAAGAGAGCCGCGTACAAGAAAAAGCCGTACGCTGATGAATCGTCATTCATCACTCTTTATTCTTTTATTTTAGCTATAAATCTTTGCAAAACACCATGTATATGTTTGTAAATAGAATAAATTGTCAAGTTGCATGCTTCGCGTAAATAGTAATAATTAGCATGTTTTTGTGCAAAAATAAAAGAATAAAGAAATAAAGAAAAAGAGGGAAATATTTAGAATAAATATTGAGTGACCTGAACCCAAGAGAGGACCTAATATGGGTCTGATCGCCAAATAAAATAAATAGAGAGAGATAGGGCAACTAAGCTTGTGTAAAACCCCCTCTTATGTATATATTTTATTCTCTTAAAAATAAAAATAAAAATGTATTTCCCATCTTTTGTATATATTTCTAAAAATAGAATAAAAATGAGAAAAATAAAATAAAAACAAAAAGAAATAATTTCTCTCTTCATTGTACATATACCATGTATATAAGAATAAAAGACCTATTTATTTTACCCTTGTAAATAAATAATAAAAATCAATTAAAAATTATTTCATACTCTATATTTTATGTTGTAAATAAATAAAATATAAAATTAGAGTATTTGTACAAAAACAAGAAATTAAAAACAAAAGTATAAAATACATAGGTATTTATACCTGTATATAATAATAATATTATGTATATACATTAAATTATTTTAAAAAAAAAATAAAAATCACTAAAAAATAATTTGGAAAATAATAAATATTTTTCATGTTGTAAATATTTTTAAATAAAATCATTTACTATTTTAAAATGAATTTACAAATAATTCTGGGCTTGGAATTTTCTCATTGGTCCACGGGGGATGTTGACCCCCGGTCAACTCCCCCCCAGGACCACCTCTCCGCGGATCTGTGTCGCCGACCCGATTTCTCTGATTTTTGCAGATGCGATCCGCCATCCATTCACCCAAACCTTGGGCTCCGATTGATGCTCCATGATCCATGATCCTCGCCCGATCATTCCATTAGGTATCCATGCATCGATCCGCGCGCTTCACTCCCTTCTTATCGGACCTGCACCACTATAAAGCCTCATCTCCAGCCACCTTCCTCCGCAGCTTCGGCCACCGTCTCAGACCCCCGTGACCTCCATTCCCTTGCCTTGAGTGACAACAAGATCGAGGGGGTGTTGTAGAGAGGAGAGAGGCGTCCTAGCCCCAGATCCGGCGATACCCGTCGCCGTGCTCCGCCACCGGCGAGCTCGAGCCTCTAGAGGCGTCGCTCCATCGAGGCGAGGATCCCAGGAGGTAGCTGACCTCCCCCACAGACGATTCCGACCATCAGTACCCCCTTTAGTCCGTAGTTTCGTTTAGATTCCAATCTTTAGGTTTCGCGCTGCCGGCCTTCGCCGACCGATTCCCGATCATCCGTTCATCCTTTCGACCATCCGACCACACCCACACCTTCACGAGACCTCTCTACACGTTCTTCATCCCTCCGATCATCCTGGTTCTCCTTGGAACCCGGACTTAGGTTCTCCTCCGCCGTCGCTCGTCGGAGAACCACGCAGCGCCCCATCCGATCACCCCCTTCGCCCGCTAACGGGTCGAGGCAGTTTGCCCTCGACCACGCTCTTGCTTCCTGTGCAGGTACAAAGGCTAAGGAGCCTCATCTGGAGGCCCGATCACTCAGGAATAGGAGCCCCAGGTCGCCTTCGTCGCCGGAGCACCCCGATCGTTCCCGGCTTCATCGGAGATCCCCATCAGCTGCGGAGCACCTCCAGCTTCCTTTTCCCCTTTCCAGCAGCACCGGAGGAGGTCCCTAGCACGTACAATCGCCGGACGAACCTTGCCGGCGAACAGTTCTTCGAGGACCCTCCGGAGTCGTTCGATCAAGCCCTTCGCTCCAGATTAGATCTCGTCCATCCGTTCGCGCGAGGCTCCCGACCGTCGATCCATCTGAGGATCAGATCCGAGACGTCGATCAACGAAGAGGCATCCACAGTTCTCCACCGTCAGATCTGAGATGGATCGCCTTCCAGCCGTCGGATCCTAATAAAGGGGTAAATATCACTTAGACTCCTCTTTCTTTATCATTTATAGTTTAGTCCTGTAAATATTAGTTGTAGTTGTTTTTATTCTGGAATAATTGCATTTTGGATCTGGTAGTTTTAGATATTGCATTTTAGTCCCTCTGTATGATGCACGTGCTTCGACACGTGAGTATTTAGGTGATTTGCATGTATGCCCTCAGGGCTTTTGGATGTTATGGTTTGAATCTTTATTAATAAGAATGACATTTTAGTCCCTCTGAGCGCGAATCACGTGCCAGACGCGTGCGATCTAGGTTTTTTGCAACTTTGGCCCTACACTTTCAACACATGTTATCATTTGGCCCTAGAACTTATTTTTCTTTTACTTAGGTCCCTGTGTGCTGTGCCTTGTTTATTGGTTGAATAAAATATCAAATTAACTCCAAATTTGCTGAAATTTGGATGTGGCCCCTGCCACTGTGCACAAATTTCAGTATTTTTTTGGAGAATTTTTGTTTTGTTTTTTCTATTTTTGAAAATTCAAAAACCTCTCTTTTTGCTACTGTTTGAATTATAAAATCAACTCAAAATACTAAAAAGCCTCCAGAAATTCTAAAAAAATTAGCTACTGTTTGTTTTAGTGCCTTCTTGCTTCTGTCCAAATTTCATTTGATTTGGACTTATAAAAAATCTAAAAATTGAAAAACCCTAAAAACCTTATAAAATTTTTTAAAAATTCTAAAAATTAAAAAATTGCAATTTTTTACCTTTAGCCAAATAACCTTTCAAATCTGGCTGCACAGTGACTTCCTGTTTTTGCCTTATTCCATTTTTATAAAATCAACTAAGAAATATAAAAATCTGAGAAAATTACCAAAAATACTTAAAAATTAATAAAACTCAAAAATATTTTTATTTCATTTTTTGACTTGTTTTGTTGTATTGAATAAATTATTGATTGTGACCTTTTTCCTTTTCTTTTACATTTTCTTCATAATTTAAAAAATTACAAAAAAATTTAAAAATCCATAAATTCGACCAAAAATATTTTCTTTATTTTATTTGATTTTCTGACTACCGTAGTCCTTTTTGGCCAATCCGTGCTCCTTGTGTTCGATCCTGGTCGCTATACCAGGTTAAATAAATGGCGAGACCATTATTCGGCTTTTTGATTGATTACTCTTATTTTGGTGGTCTATTTTTCTTGTTGATCGATCTCCGAGATTCGGGTCGCAATGACCCTTGTTTTTACCTTCACCCGAATTTCGTGTGAGACTTTTTGGTCATCAGAACGGCGCCGTTGTCGGTGAGCACGGCTTAGTAGTCGATTTTTGTTCAGTTTTGAGTTTCGTGGCTTTTCTTTCTTTCGCGACTTTTTGCGGCTTTTTCGTCTTCCTTTGTTTTCTTTTTATTTTCTTCTATTTTGTTTTTGTTTGTTTTTATTTTATTTGTTTATTTCCATTTTTGCATATATTTTCTTTTATTTTATTTGTTTATTTCCATTTTTGCATATATTTTCTTTTATTTTATTTTCCTTTTTATTATTATAATAACTGTGGTCTGACATACTTCTGCTTTCTTTTCTTGCGAGGGCCCGAGGACCGAGACGGCTTTCTTCGGAAAGCCGAAGCAACCGCAGAAACCAGAGGCGTCTCTTTTCTTCGTAGAGCCGCAGGAGAGCGCGAGGGAGTTGAGCAGGAGAGAGGAGAGGATAGCTTAGTGTAGACTTAGTTTCGTTTTCAGTCAGATTTATTTTTATTGTAATAATACAGGGACAACCAGAGACGTTCAGACTTGTGGATTGTCAGGGTTTGTTTCGCCGAGCACCGGTGTGCTCGGGGGACCCTACCGAGTTTTTCGTCAGTTTTGAGTTTTATCGTCTTTTACTGCTTATCTGATTTCCGAGGATTTAGCCTTAGCTGTCGGATTTTTATTGACTGTGACAAAATTAATTAGGACCCCAGCCAAATTAGATTACATGTTCCTATAGACCGTCTAAGTGGACCTAATTAATTAATCAATAAGAAAAAGCTAACCTGGTCACTCGAGGGGTCATGTGCCGCTAGAGGTCGTATGCATCGCTGGTAGGATCCGTTGTGGCGGGCACCGATCGGCATTAGAGACCGGACCCAGACCCCTCCCGTTGACCCGTTAGGTACTGTTCTCCACATGTAGAAATTGCTTCGTCTAAGGCCGTTTTCCTCATGCATCATATAGGTAGTTTTATTACTGTATTTACTTTTATGCGCGGATCACCCTGCATGTAGACTGCTGGAGTCAGGTATGCATCTCTTACTCTGCATGCATCATTGATTTGACTGCTGGAGTCGGGTATGCATCTCTTACTCTGCATGCATCATTGATTTGACCGAGCAAATTGGACCTAAAAATCATCTCACAAAAAAATCTTGTATTGGGACAGTAACCACCACATTGGATGGTTTGATTGTGCGAGAGAGTGACCCGCACCCTAGGTAGAGCCACATCTGACCCCTCTTCAGACTACTGCTTCCGGGTTAGTCGTTCTCCTGTGAGGATCGCTCCGATTTCCGGTAAAGCGGGCGGCGATATCCTTAACAGAGCGAGCTGATCGGGTAGCCGGTAAACGGTCCGCAGCTTGTACTGACTGGGAAAGATCTAGTTCGGGATCGGGACAGTCTCCTGGGGGCGTTGGATTCCCAACAGCTCGCTTAATCGCTCTATTAGACTGTCTGATCACCAAAATAAAAAAGACAAGATAAAAGACCGAACTCTTACGGTCATCAGCTCGCGTTGCGTTGGTGAATTTGGGGTTTGCTTGACCATCCTGTTTGCTTTACAGATCCCATCCGCCTGACTCGCCAGATCAAGATGATGGGTCGGAGGTCCCTTAGGCAGCCTCTGGTTGCACCGCTTACGAGCACTCCGACCCGCTCATCTAGGTTGGTTCGTGAGAGCCGAGACCCGCTCTTCGAACCCGAGTTCGCTTCCATCTTGTTCCTCCCGACCACCTTTCTTTTGATAGTCCTGAGGTGTCCGATCAGAGAGAGAAGCAGACAGATTACATTTCGACACCTGAGTTTGGGTTTTTGCCTTTGCAGAGACCATGACCGGCAGTAGCGAGGACCGCACCGGTGGCCCGAGAGCCGAGCAGACATACGTGTTGGACCAGGGTGCGATCAACAACACCTTGATAGCTTCCCTCGAGACGATGCAACAGCAGATCAGAGATCAGGAAGATTTCATGGTGGAGATGCGCAGAGAGATAGAGAGGATGAGAGCAGATAGAGATCAGCCGAGACCCGGTGGAGGGATTGGACCTGAGATTCCAGAGCAGCCTGAGGAGCCGGTTCAGCCAGCAGCAGCCAGACCGATGCGGGAGTTGCACAACCCCGGATCGACACTTACACACCGGTGGATCGTGCTTCCAGCGATCGTGGGGGACTTCAAGTTCCCCCCTCAAACGATTCAGATTCTTCCCCGTTTCCATGGGCTCGCGACTGAGGAGCCACACCTTCATCTCCAGGAGTTCGAGATGATCTGCAGCACCGTCTACGATCGACAGGTGGACGAGGACACTATCCGGATGATTGCTTTTCCGTTCTCCCTCGTAGATAGAGCAGCCAACTGGCTGAACCATCTAGGGAGATTTGTTACCACCTGGGAGCAGCTCCGCACAGAGTACTTGAACAAGTACTATCCACTCGGTCGGACGAATGCAGCGAGGGCATTGATCAACAACTTCTCCGGGCTCCCCAATGAGCAATTCCACGAGGCATGGGAGAGGTTCAGAGAGCTTACCGACAGCTGTTCGCACCATGATATCTCGAAGCCGAACCTAATTCAGAGTTTCTTTTGCGGGCTTACACCAGAGCTGCAGGGGTTGGTGAATGCATCAGTGGCGGCTCCTATTTCGTCAAGGATGAGGATCAAGTCTGGGCCAGCTATGAGGAGATGGTCGAGAACTATACAGTGATGTCCCAGACCCGACTCTACACTCAGGGATGCCCTCAGCCACAGGCCGTGCAGT
This sequence comes from Ottelia alismoides, assembly GCA_037367405.1. Classification (NCBI taxonomy): domain Eukaryota; kingdom Viridiplantae; phylum Streptophyta; class Magnoliopsida; order Alismatales; family Hydrocharitaceae; genus Ottelia; species Ottelia alismoides. The sequence goes on from JAZKJV010011573.1 coordinate 756,820, forward strand.
TTCAGAGGATAGCACGAGTCGATGTCGGTCCTTCTACTTCGTCAGCGGCAGCAACATAGGCTGAGTCGACAGCCGCTGACATGGGTATCATCAGAGAGAAGCTGGACCGGATCGAGTTGATTGAGAAGAAGTAGTGCCAGGGCATGACGCAGATCGATCAGATGGCACAGACGCTGAGTGACCTGAAGACACAGATCATGTGTCTCCAGGAGGCACAGACAGCTTCTCAGCCCCGTCTCAGGTCACGGGCAGACACCGGCAGCAGCAGTTCGGCCCAACCCTCCGCCCAGTACCGACAGGTTCACCATGTCCAGGCGGAACCCTATCAGCCGCAGCAGCAGCAGCATGTCCAGTCACTACCATCTCAAGACATCCAGATGGTGGTGTATCAGCCGGACCAGCCTCTGGCAGTACTCCCACCACCCACTTACGAGCAGGAGCCGTTGATGGATGTCAACGGGATATGGTATGACTGTCCCCAGCCCGGTATCTGACGAGACCATCTCGGATTCCGCTAGTCGGTCGGAGGCACCAGTTCCCAGCAGCAGCCTCCAGTTCAGGGTGGCCAGTACGGCCATCAGCGTGAGCAGCACCAACAGCCTCAGTTTCCAGCACAACAGCAACCATCCCACCAGAGAGAGCAGTATGTTCCTCGTCCCTATCCGCAGGGACAATCTTGGAGGCAGCAGCAGCCTCAGCCGCAATATCATCCCCAGTACCCCTCTTACCCTCACCAGCAGCAGCAGCCTCATTAACAGCGAGGCCACCCGTCAGGTTCTCATGGGCCGACCTATGAGAACCCTGCCTTGGATGACTTAGCCCGCCTCATGTCCGAGCAGCAGGCTACCCTTCCGACGGGAGATGGACGAGTTTCGATAGGAGATGAGGGAGATTGTGAGAGGGAAGGCCGCCATTCTTGCCCAGATCGAGCCCAATCCGAACAGCCTCAAGAGGAAGTCTGAGCAGTTAGAGTTCACTGATATTACCACCCCTAGTGCTTCACTTGGTGATATGACTGCATACATTTTTGATGCTGATTTTGTTACACTTAGGAGCGGTAGGATTCCAGCAGGCGGCGCCTCGTCTGAGCGACGACCCCACGCCACTTCAGGAGCGCCAGACGAGGAGAGCGGTGCTGATGCCTCTCATGAGCATGACGATGACGGTGGTGCTAATGCCACCAAGGACGATGATCCAGCCGACGGTACTGAGACCATCGCTTCACCAAATGGAGGAGGTGGTACTGATGCCACTATACCAGTTGCTGAGCCAGAGCGTGGTACTGATGCCGCGAGTCCAGATGCCGAGGGTGGTACCGATGCCATCATTTCCAGTTCTACTGCTAGTCCTGTTGTTTTTCCTGCTATTCATGTACCTCAGGACGCTTCTGTGAATAAAGGAAAGTGTTAGTTATTTTCGGATCCACCTGTGTTGATTGATGATGTATGTGTGGATTCTGCCGTACTTGAGCAACCCAGACCCGATCCTAGTCCTTCATATGAGAAGGACCCAGCCGTCCCCTTTCCCCAAGCACTCCGCTTGGCTAAGGGGCATAAAAAAGAAAATCAGAAAAAGTCCCATCAGTTAGAGTTTAACCAGCACATGATGGATCGATTTCAGATACAGCTGACTCTACAGGCGGCCTTGGAGCACATACCTCTTTTCCAGAGATCACTCAGAAACAGGACCACAGTTCGGAGGAAGAGGCGTAACCATCAGTCAGAGATCCATGTGCTCACTCGCGCCACATGCTTTGCGATCCAGAACCGTCTGCCAGCCAAGAGGCCAGATGCCGGAGCCCCGTATGTCAGATGCCATATTCAGGAGCAGAGGTTCGACCGTACTCTATTAGACAGCGGGTCTTCGATCAACCTACTTCCGACAGCCTTACTCGACCGCTTCGAGTTAGGCCCTCTACGACAAAGCAGGACGGTCCTTCATTTTGCTGATCGATCTGTCAAGAGGTCAAAGGGGTTGCTGAAGGACGTTGTCTTCACGATTCAGGGCCTGAAATTCTCCATGGACTTCGTTGTGTTGGACATGGAGATCCCTGAATTCGTGACCGATACCCCCATCATTCTAGGACGCCCGTTCTTGGCCACAACCAAGGCAGTGTCCAATCATAATAGCGGGAAGGTATACTTCCGTATCGAGGGCGAGAGTATACAAATAGAGACGATCGAGGAGATTAGAGCCAGGGATTCCACTTGCTCCGAGCCGACTTCAGATTCAGAGCAGATGACAGAGGCAGGGCGAGACATCCACCAGGACTATGATTTGTGAGTACAGATGACGAGGCAGTTTGGGCAGATCCTACAGCACATGCCATCCTCTCACCTTCAGAGTTCGCTGATGCAGAGACACCAGCAGGGGAGAGCTTGGAGAGTGCATTCCTGGTCCAGGATACATCTCAGGCAGCAGAGCCGGTTCCCGATCGTGAGGCAGATTTTGTTTGTGATTCTAATACAGATCCCTCGGAGTCAGATATAGACTGGGCATAATTTGATGATTGTATACCATGTCTGACTTCCATAGAGCCTACAACTAGTGTGGAGCCTGATTCTATGCAGAGCAGAGACACACCAGCAGGGCAGCCTTCGCCAGATTCAGATTGCCAGCGAGAGTTCTCATTCTCCCATGTAAATTTGGTCGCATTCACTCAGACATTTCAGAGGTCAGATCCGCCAGCACCGAGTGGTCCAGAGCTGAAACCGTTACCTTCATCGCTGAAGTATAGGTTCCTTGCGGGCGAGCTTGAGATGCACCCAGTCATTATCTCAGCGGATTTGACTGGAGAGCAAAAATCCCGTGTGATGGGGGTTCTTGAAAAGAACCGTAAGGCGATTGGATGGAGTGTAGCCGATCTCCAGGGGATAAGTCCGGCCCTGTGCTCCCACCATATCTATCTCGAGGAGGACGCGAAGCCGTCGCGTGAGTTCCTGCGGCGGCTGAACCCGAACCTTCGAGATGTTATGAAGGAGATCTCGAAATGGTGGAGCGCCGATTTTATCTACCCCATTTCCGACTCCAAGTATGTTAGTCCATTGCATGTGGTGCCCAAGAAGACGGGCATCACCACAGTTGTTAGTAAGTCTGGAGAGGAGATCGCTACCCGGTACCCACTTCTTGGCGGGTCTATATGGACTACAAACGATTGAACCAGGCCACCAAGAAAGACCATTTCCTGCTGCCTTTTATTGATCAGATTATAGAGAGGCTAGCCGGGAGAGCCATTACTGTTTCTTGGATGGGTACTCCAGATACAATCAGGTGGCCATTGCGCCCGAAGACCAGGATAAGACTACCTTCACCTGTCTCTTTGGGACATATGCTTTCGGACGGATGCCCTTTGGATTGTGCAACGTTCCGACGACATTCCAGATGTGCATGTTGTCCATCTTTTCGGACATGACGGGGGAGTGCTTGGAGGTCTTCATGGACGATTTTTCGGTCTACGGCGACGGATTCGATTCTTGTCTTGACTGCCCAGACCGCGTCCTTCAGCGATGCATTGAGGTTCACCTTGTGCTTTCATGGGAGAAGAGTCACTTCATGGTGACTCAAGGGACGGTGCTTGGCCATATCATCTCCAACAGGGGCATGGAGGTTGATCCGGCCAAGGTGGATGTCATTAGAAAACTCAATCCGCCGTCCAACTTGCAGCAGTTACGGTCTTTTTTGGGGCACGTCGGTTTCTACCGGCGATTCATTCATGATTTCAGCAGGATTGCCCGACCGTTTACTGATCTACTGACCAAGGACATTGAGTTCATAGTCGATGATAAGTGCCTTGCGTCCATTTGAGACTCTCAAGAGTCTAGTTGTAGAGGCTCCTGTCCTCCAGCCGCCTGATTGGTCTTTCCCATCCGAGATCATGACGGATGACTCCGATTTTGCCGTAAGGGCCGTGCTGGGACAGAGGAGGGATGGAGTGCCATTTGCTATTCACTATGCTAGCCGGACTTTGGATGCCGCTCAGCGGAACTACACCGTCACTGAGAAGGAGATGCTAGCCTTAGTCTTCACCCTAGATAAGTTCAGATCTTACATCATTGGATCTAGAGTGACCATTTACACTGATCATACCATCATCAGGTACATCATGGCAAAGAAGGATGCCAAATCCAGATTGACCAGATGGATCAATCTACTCCAGGAGTTTGACATAGAGATTAAGGATAAGCCTGGAGTCAAGAATGTGGTGGAGATCATCTCTCCCGATTGGAGTTTCTTGAGGATTCTGAGCAGACTGAGCCTATTTGTGAGACTTTCCCAGATGTGGCGATCCTTGCTATTGCCTCTCTCCGTGGTACGCCGATATTGTGAACTATTTTGTTGCCAAGAAAGTTCCACAAGATTGGCCCAGGCAATGACTTGAGACCTTCCTCGCGAAGGCCAAGTTCTATCATTGGGAGGATCCCATCCTTTATCATGAAGGAGGGGATAGCGTCTGGCGTAGGTGCATTCCCAGGAGGAGCACCACAACGTCCTCACTTACTGCCACAAGCTTGAGGCAGGAGGACATCACTCTGGGAGGAGAACGGCACAGAAAGTGCTCCAATCCAGCCTATGGTGGTCTACTCTCTTCAAGGACTCTAATGAGTTCGTGAAGAGGTGTACTGACTGTCAGAGGATGGGCACTTGTGGACAGAGTGATATGATGCCGATGCAGCCCATTCACTTCTGTGAGGTTTTTGACGCATGAGGCATCAATTTCATGGGTCCATTCCCTAAGAGTTAAGGATTCGAGTACATTCTGTTGGCCGTTGATTATGTTAGTCGTTGGGTTGAGGCCATCCCCACTCGAACCGCAGATGCTAGGATTGTTTGCAGATTTTTGAGGAAGAACATCATTTTACGGTTCGGGGTACCGAGAGTTTTGAGATCTGATGGGGGGTCTCATTTCGTCAACGACAAGGTCAAGGCCCTTGCTAGCGAGTTCAGCATAGACCATCGAGTAGCCACACCGTATCATCCTCAGACCAATGGTCTTGCTGAAGTGTCGAACAGGGAGATCAAGACTATTCTGCAGAAGGCCGTCTGCCCTGACCGAAAGGATTGGTCACAGCTTTTGGACTCGGTCTTGTGGGCATATCGGACGTCCTTCAAGACACCTTTGGGTATATCTCCCTTTCGCCTTATTTATGGCAAGCCCTGCCATTTACCTGTTGAGCTGAGACATAGGTCACTTTGGGCAGTCACATATATTATTATGGATCCAGTGAGTGTAGGAGATCAGAGGAGGGCAGAGTTAGCAACCCTGGAGGAGCTTCGTGATACAACCTTTTCAAGCAGCCTTCAGTATAAGGAGAGAGTGAAGAAGTGTCATGATTCTCATATCAGCCACAAGCAGTTTGAGCCAGGACAACGAGTATGGTTGTTTGATGCCAGGTTGAGATTATTTCCAGGGAAGTTACAGAGCAAATGGAAGGGACCCTATCTGGTCAGAAAGGTACACGGCAACGGAAGCATTGACATATCTGAGTTGTCATCTGAGAGTACCTTTCGTGTTAACGAGCACCGGCTCAAACCATATCTAGATCATGAGCCGCTGGTCGTTGACATTGACCCTATTCACTTTGCATGAGATGTGGTCTCTTGACTCACATCTATTGCATCTCACGCCTGATTATCACTGTTCTCCCGACTTGTATAGATCCAGTTGTCCATATCACACTATTCTTCAGTCCAACACTCCATTTGCATCTTTGATTATGCTATACTTAGGGTGCACTTTACCCTAAGTATAGGGGGTGTGAGACTCTTGAGTTTCTTTTGATTCTTTTCAACCTCTGTTTTGCTGCCTATACTTAGGGATATTTTACCCTAAGTATAGGGGAGGTAGACCCTGTACATTCTTCACTCGGTTTTCCCTTTGTGTACAACCTGCTATACTTAGGATTACTTGATCCTAAGTATAGGGGGGAAACCCCGAGATATTCTCTTTCATTTCTATTCTTTCATTCGTCTTTGTATATAACCTTTCTTTTCACTTCCCTATACTAAGCACGAGTTTTGTCTTCTTCATCGCTCTTGATTCACTCTGAGGACATCGTTCGAGCTAAGTATAGGGGGGTGTCGTATATATTCCATATATACTTTAGCCATAACTCGTACTTTGTGTGAGTGTGTTAATAAATAAAAATGACTAAAAATCCTTAAAATCCATAAAAATTAAAAATTTTCCTTGTAAATAAAATTCTTTATTTGCACATACATAGCTATTTGTACAAATTATTTTTGTAAAAATGTTTGTAAAAATCTTTTGTGTAAATAGTGTGTAAATATTTTCCTATCAAAATTATGTATATATACAAAATTTTTGTAAAATGTTTTGAAAAACAAAAGTTTGCAAAAACTTTGTGTAAATTTGTGTAAATATTTTGCAAAACTTGCATTCATGCATACATCCTTGTTTTCAAAACATTTTTCAAAAATTTCGCACATTTGTAAAAAATTTGTAAATATTGCATCTTTGTAAATATATGTACAGTTTTTCCTGAATCATAGTTGACATTTAAACTAGCCTGAAATTAAATTAAAAAATGAAGCTTGGTTAAGATCTTAATCCACCCAATTCTAAGAGGAATCTTATAGGGCTTAGGGTTGAGACTTTTCAGGTCCATGGTGACTTAATTCTTTGAGTCTACTAGGCTATGATCATATGTCATCTCGATGAGCCTAAGTAGAGCACTTAACAACACACGTATGACTCTTACAAACAATGGCTTTACTTGGACCAGCACTTTACACCGAGCTGCTCTCCATGGATGAGGTGGTGAGGAGGCAGTCTTCTTTGACTTGGGGTAGCATATGAGGGTAGTACTTCTAGGCGGAACCTCTCTTCTTTCTTATTGTGAAGGAAGCGCGTCTCAACTTGGTCTGGTCGCTATGAGGTCTAACGACAGGAGTTGTGGGTTGCAATAATGCTTCAAAAGAGGGATAGTCTACTGGCTCAAGAGGAAAAACTCCTTCTGTACATATGCTGCACATGTAGGTATGTTGTAAATATGCACATCAAAAAAATGCAAAAAGAAAAGAATAACTCCAAAAAAGTGGTGGGTCTGAGAGAAAATGATAATCCCTCTGGAGTGTATATAGTGCAATAAAGCAAAGCTTGTTATTCATGTTCCATCTTATGTAGCTTACAGCAGGGAGACTTAGCTACACTGGTTGAGCTCCCAAAGATACATGGCTACACTGGTCATGGTCCATTTTCTTCTTCCCCTTCTTCTTGAGCCGGTTGTACTTGAACTTAGAAGGGAATACCCCGCTCCTCGAGGAAAGAGTCGCCAGACTAGGGTATTAGAGTTACCTTGTTGGGGAAGGTTGTCACTTTGCTACTTCTGAGGTGGAGAGCTATACCTCACTTACACAGTACAAGAAAAGATTCATGGTCTTCAGGGTTTGTGTATGTAGACTTGTTCTTATCTGGATTGTTGAGGAGTCTTGACTATAGATTAGTGGAACTTAGAGGCTGTTAAGTTTTAAACCTAAGTCCAAATAAGGTTCCGACACATTAATAATCCAAAGATCTGACTAAGCTCCATACTTCAATTTAATGAAGACAAGTTTAATAATCAGCATTGATTCATTCTTTTTCCCTTCTTTTTCTTTTCCTTTTTCTTTTTCACTTCTTCAAATAAGTGTTTGCTAAGGGACTAGCAAAAGTAAAGTATAGGGGGATGATGAATCCTCATTCATCACTCTTTATTCTTTTATTTTAGCTATAAATCTTTGCAAAACACCATGTATATGTTTGTAAATAGAATAAATTATCAAGTTGCATGCTTTGTGTAAATACTAATAATTAGCATGTTTTTGTGCAAAAATAAAAGAATAAAGAAATAAAGAAAAAGAGGGAAATATTTAGAATAAATATTGAGTGACCTGAACCCAAGAGATGACCCAATATGGGTCTGATCGTCAAATAAAATAAGTAGAGAGAGATAGGGCAACTCAACTTGTGTAAAACTCCCTCTTCTGTATATATTTTATTCTCTTAAAAATAAAAATGCGTTTCCCATATTTTGTATTTATTTCTAAAAATAGAATAAAAATGAGAAAAATAAAATAAAAACAAAAAGAAATAATTTCTCTCTTCATTGTACATATACCATGTATATAAGAATAAAAGACCTATTTATTTTACCCTTGTAAATAAATAATAAAAATCAATTAAAAATTATTTCATACTCTATATTTTATGATGTAAATAAATAAAATATAAAATTAGAGTATTTGTACAAAAACAATAAATTAAAAATAAAAGTATAAAATACATAATAATAATATGGGATTTTTACCCGGCAGACCCTGGAATCTTTTGCAATTACCGCTACGACCTTTGAAACATCGTAATTCCTCTCTCGACCCCGTAAACTTGCTCCGTCTTACCCCATGAACCCTACCGTTAAATTGACACATATAGAGTTAACTTCCTTGGGTTAAAAATGAGTTAATCTAACCAATAATGATCGGACGACTAGAATTAACCAATGGAGAGGGGCCTCGTTGATGAGATCTCCTTGCTCCTGGGAAGATCTCGCGTGGTGGCCTGCTGGAGAGGGGCTCGAGCAGGGGAGGCGGTGGGTGGGGTGTGGGGTTGGGGGACTCCGGGAGGCGGTGGGAGCGGGGAGGGTTTCGCATGTGCAGGCGGCGGGCCACATCGAGTAGGGGGAGGATCGAGAGGCGGGGGGGCTTCGCAAGTGGAGGCCCGAAGGGCTCTTTGAGCAGAAGTGGGCGGAAGGGTGGGGCTTCAACAGCTCGAGCAAGGGAGGTCGGGGGAGGGGGGTGCGCAGGTGGAGGGTTGCGCGGTCAGGGGGCCTTCGATGCGGGGGTGGGCTTCGATCGGGTGACAGTCAAGCAGGGGGGGCTTTCGCATGGGAGGAGGCAAGAGCGGGAGGGGGGGGGGTGCTGTGGGGGGAGGTCGAGCAGGGGAGGTCCGGCCAACGGGTAGCTTCATAGGTGGCCGCGCGGGGGTTGGGTGCAGGGGAGGTGGCTGCGCGGTCGGGGGGCCTTCGATGCGGGGGTGGGCTTCGACCGGGCGACAGTCGAGCAGGGGGGGCTTTCGCATGGGAGGAGGCAAGCGGGGGGGGGGGGGGGTTGTGGGGGGAGGTCGAGCAGGGGAGGTCCGGCCAGCGGGTGGCATCACAGGTGGCCGCGCGGGGGTTGGGTGCAGGGGAGGTGGCTGCGCGGTCGGGCGGCAGTCGAGCAGGAGAGGTTAGGGGAGGCAGCAGGAACGACGACGGTAGGGGAGTTGTGGGGGGAGGTCGAGCAGGGGAGGTCCGGCCAGCGGGTGGCTTCGCAGGTGGCCGCGCGGGGGTTGGGTGCAGGGGAGGTAGCCGGGGGAGGGGGGTTCGCATGGGAGGAGGCGGGCCGGCGGGGGGGGGGTCGAGGTCAAGCAGGGGAGGTCCGGTTGCAGGTGGCCTGCGTGCGATGAGGGAGTGGTAGTATGGTAAATTTGATAAATAAAATGTGTATAGTGTAAAGGAAGATAACAGAATCTGGTTAGTTTTAACGGTCAAATGGATGGGAGATAACCACAGGGTCTATAGGATAAAGGTTAACAAGTTTACGGGGTCGAGGGAGGAATTACGATGTTTCAAAGGTCGTAGCGGTAATTGCAAAAGATTCCAGGGTCTGCCGGGTAAAAATCCCTAATAATATTATGTATATACATTAAATTATTTTTCAAAAAAATAAATAAAAATCATCAAAAAATAATTTGAAAAATAATAAACATTTTTCATTGTAAATATTTTTAAATAAAATCATTTACTATTAAAATGAATTTACAAATAATTCTGGGATTAGAATTTTCTCAGTGTCCACGAGGGATGTTGACCCCGGGTCAACTCCCCCCCAGGACCACCTCTCCGCGGATCCGTGTCGCCGACCCGATTTCTTTGATTTTTCTAGATGCGATCCGCCATCCATTCACCCAAACCCCAGGCTCCGATTGACGCTTCATGATCCATGATCCTCGCACGATCATTCCATCGATCCGTGCGCTTCACTCCCTTCTTATTGGACCTGCACCACTATAAAGCCTCAGCTCCAGCCGCCTTCCTCTGCACCTTCGACCACCGTCTCAGACCCCCGTGACCTCCATTCCCTTGCCTTGAGTGACATCAAGATCGAAGGGGTGTTGTAGAGAGGAGAGAGGCGTCCTAGCCCCAGGTCCGGCGATACCCGTCGCCGCGCTCCGCCACCGGCGAGCTCGAGCCTTTGGAGGCGTCGCTCCATCGAGGCGAGGATCCCAAGAGGTAGCTGACCTCCCCCACAGACGATTCTGACCATCAGGTACCCCCTTTAGTCCGTAGTTTCGTTTAGATTCCAATCTTTAGGTTTCGCGCCGCCGGCCTTCGCCGGCCGATTCTCGATCATCCATTCATCCTTTCGACCATCCGACCACACCCACACCTTCACGAGACCTCTCTACACGTTCTTCATCCATTCGATCATCCTGGTTCGCCCTGGAACCCGAACTTAGGTTCTCCGCCGCCGCTCGCCGGAGAACCACGCAACGCCCCATCCGATCACTCCCTTCGCTCGCTAACGGGTCGAGGCAGTTTGCCCTAGACCCCTCTTGCTTCCTGTGCAGGTACAAAGGTTAAGGAGCCTCATCTGGAGGCCCGATCACTCAGGAACAGGAGCCCCATGTCCCCTTCGTCGCCGGAGCACCCCGGTCGCTCCCGGCTTCATCGGAGATCCCCATCAGCTGCGGATCACCTCCAGCTTCCTTTTCCCCTTTCCAGCAGCACCGGAGGAGGTCCCTAGCACGTACAGTCGCCGGACGAACCTCGCCAGCGTGCAGTTCTTCGAGGACCCTCCGGAGTCGTTCGATCGAGCCCTTCGCTCCAGATTAGATCTCATCCATCCGTTCGTGCGAGACTCCCGACCGTCGATCCATCTGAGGATCAGATCCGAGGCGTCGATCAGCGAAGAGGCATCCGCAGTTCTCTACCGTCAGATCTGAGATGGATCGCCTTTTAGCCGTCGGATCCTAATAAAGGGGTAAATATCACATAGGCCCCTCTTTCTTTAGCATTTATAGTTTATTCCTGTAAATATCAGTTGTAGTTGTTTTTATTTTGGAATAATTGCACTTTGGACCTGGTAGTTTTAGATATTGCATTTTAGTCCCTCTGTGTGTGATGCACGTGCATCGACACGTGAGTATCTGGGTGATTTGCATGTATGCCCTTAGGGCTTTTGGATGTTATGGTTTGAATCTTTATTAATAAGAATGACATTTTAGTCCCTCTGATCGCGTGCCAGACGCGTACGATCTGGGCTTTTTGCAAATGTGGCCCCACACTTTCAACACGTGTTATCATTTGGCCCTAGAACTTATTTTTCTTTCACTTAGGTCCCTGTGTGCTGTGCCTTGTTTATTGGTTGAATAAAATATCAATATAACTCCAAATTTACTGAAATTTGGACACGTGGCCCCTGCCACTGTATAAAAATTTCAGTAATTTTTTGGAGCATTTTTGTTTTATTTTTCTATTTTTGAAAATTCAAAGCCTCTCTTTTTGCTACTGTTTGAATTATAAAATCAATTCAAAATACTAAAAAGCCTCCAGAAATTCTAAAAAAATTAGCTACTGTTTGTTTTAGTGTCTTCTTGCTTCTGTCCAAATTTCATTTGATTTGGACTTATAAAACACCTAAAAATTGAAAAATCCTAAAATCTTATAAAAATTATTAAAAATTCTAAAAAGTTCAAAAAATTGTAAGTTCTTTTCCTGTAGCTTAGTTTTTACTTGTAGTTTGATATAAATTTGTCTCCAAATTTTTAGAGATTATTTATATATTTTTAAATAACCTTTCAAATCTGGCTGCACAATGACTTCTTGTTTTTGCCCTATTCCATTTTTATAAAATCAACTAAAAAATATAAAAATCCGATAAAATTACCAAAAACACTTAAAAATTTATAAAACTCAAAAATATTTTTATTTCATTTTTTGTCTTGTTTTGATGTATTGAATAAATTGTTGATTGTGACATTTTTCCTTTTCTTTTACATTTTCTTCATAATTAAAAAACTTACAAAAAATTTAAAAATCCATAAAATCCATCAAAAATATTTTCTTTATTTTATTTGATTTTCTGATTACTTCGTAGGCCTTTTTGGCCAATCCGTGCTCCTTGTGTTCGACCTTGGTCGCTATACCGGGTTAAATAAATAGCGAGACCACTATTCGGTTTTTTGACTGATTACTCTTATTTTGGTGGTCTATTTTTCTTGTTGATTGATCTCCGAGATTCGGGTCGCAACGACCCTTGTTTTTACCTTCACCCGGATTTCGTGTGAGACTTTTCGGTCATCATATGCAAATTAAAAAAAATGATGGAACGACTGATGTTCAAAAAAAAATGACGGCTATTTAAAAAAAACCGCGAGAACTTCTTTTGAGAATATTCATGTTTTTCCCCATATTTATATATTATCTTATATTCTCCCAATGTGGTCAACAATGTCATTCCGACCAGTATAGGAGAAAGGGGGAATATATGTAGAGTCACAGGTCTTGTTCTACGATTCAGATGTCAGATTTTCCAGACCGGTCAGATGTTCAGACTCTACAATCTTCAGATTCAGACTCAACGATGACGCATGCCAATCTTTTGTCATTCTTGTTGGTCGGGCAGAGCTTTCATGTGAGCCATAGGGACTCCAGAGCAGAGGACCATTCCCTATGCCATTGAGGGCAAGGGTTTTCATGTGGTATCATAGGGACTCCAGAGTAGAGTATCATTCTCTGAGCCAGATAGATCCAGTTTCACACTCCAGCCCGTTCATCCTCCTCACATGCACGCCATGAGAAGCAACGTCCTCGACTGCAGCAGTTGCGCGCGTTGGGTTGATATTATTTGTAGTGTCATGTATTGTGAGTTGAGTTTCTTTCTGTTTGTCCAAGCTGAGCATTGCATGCTCCAGCTCGAGGGGGAGTGTTAGAGTACTTGGAGCATGCATCACTTATGTAGTAGGTGGGTAAATGGATACCTCTAGGTACCATTTACCCCACTACTGAGTTTAGTCCCACAATTACCAGTGGTGGGACTTGGAGGCTCTGAGGAGCCTATATAAGGAGCCCCAGACCTCCTGTAACCATTGAGAAAGTTCAATAGAATATCCGTCCCATTGAGGGCTTCTCCCGTGGTTTCATCCCGCTCCTCACGGAGTAGGGTTCCACATAAAATCCCGCGTTCTTATTGTTCTTTATCTTTTATCCCATGTTTTGCTTCCGCTTCCGATTTTCTAACACTTTTCCTCTTAGTCTATTATCTGTTTAGAAGCTATGTATTGGGGTTAACTGTAAGGTTATTTTTGATGAGTTATGATGTTATTTTCAGGACATCCAAACAAGACAGATTTTTCGTGATGAGAAGAATGGTTTCTATTATCTTGAAATTCCGTCTGACTCCAGTTTTGTTGGCACTGTGTCCATCTCCGACGATCTTCTTCTCTGGCATCTTCATCTTGGACACCCTTCTGCCAAGGCTATCTCCATGACCTTCCATGAACTCTCTACGCTAAAGCCCTTTGAGTGTGTGGCGTGTCAGTTCGGGAAACATCATTGAGCGTCCTTCCCCGCACGTGTTGAGCCTAGTCGTAAAGTTCCGTTTTTCTTGTCCATTGTGATATGTTGGGACCCTGTCCTATCCGTACTCTGAGTGGACAAATATTTTGCTGTTTTTATTGGCGATTATAGTCGATCCTCTTAGGTCTATTTGTTAAAGGAAATTTCAGAGATGAATACAACCATCAATAATTTATTTCAGTATATAAAAAAAATTTCTCCACCGATGTTCAAATATTTCATTTTGATAATGCGTTGGAATTTACACAACATGACTTGACGACTTTGTTTGCCTTCCTAGGGAACTATCCACCAAACATCTTGTTCGTATACCTCTCAGCAAAATAGGTAGCGGAACATAAACTTCAACATTTGGGTGATGTTGTTCTTACTGCTGTCTATATTATCAACAATGTCCCATCTTCGACCCTAAAATGGTCCACTCCTTTTGCGTTACTCTATCCCAATTAGTCGCCTTTCCCACTACTGTGAGAATCTTTGGGTGTATAGCTTTGATCCACAATTTTCATACTACTGACAAACTGTACCTCTAGTGATCAAAAGTGTCTTCCTTGGTTATTCTCATTCCCGAAGGGTTATAGGTGCTATGACCCTGCTGGGCATCGATACTATATTTATGCAGATGTTACCTTCTTTGAACAAACTAGTTTCTTTACACAGTCTGTCACGGATATTCCTTTGGATCTTCCTTCTCCACCAATTCTGTATAAGTGCAAGCATACTTCTGCGCCTGCTCTTGTACCTTTACCTATTCCTTTATTGCAGGATGACATGTCATCGTCAAGTGCCCCACTACTGCTGCCCGGATGCTCCTCATGAGCTTCCCATCACACTCTGCAGAACTAAGAGGCAATGTATCTTTCACTCAATGTCTTATTTCACTCTATTGCTAGCTCATCATGCTCTGACAAAGAGATGTGCAGATGCTCTAATGACTATCTCTATACAAAGAGAGCATCACATTGCTTTACACAATTATGGTTGGCGACATGCAATGAATGAGGAAACGAATACTCTTACATCTAGGTGAACATGTGACCTTACCATGTTCTACGGGAATTCGACCTGTGGCTTGTAAATGGGTCTTCATGACCAAACAATCATCCAATGGGTCCATTAACAGACTAAAAGCACAGCTTGTTGCTAAATATTTTACACAGACATATGTGGTTGACTACTTCAAGACCTTCTCCCCAGTAGCACGGATGGGCTCTATTCACACTATTCGTTTAGTGTCTACAAACAAGGGATATCCGATCTTTCAGCTTGCCTTTCTATATGACGATCTTGAGGAGGAAGTTTACACGATGCAACCTCCTGCTTAAGAAGTCGAGGGGGAGAGTGTGTCGACTTAGCAAATCAATTTATGGCCTGAAGCAGAATCCTAGGGTATGGTTTGACACTCATTGTTGAAATCAACACTCTTGACTTTCTGAGAACATCTGAGTACTTTGTTTTTGTCAGATGGCGACCACTGGTACTGTCATAATTGCTGTTTATGTTGAGGATATGATTGTCGCAAGTAATGATGATGAAGGGATATTAGAGACCAAGGCTTTCCTTAAGAAGGTCCTCGTCACGAAGGACCTTGGTCAACTCCGTTACTTCCTTAGCATAGAAGTGATATGCACTACAGAGGGACTTTACCTCTCACAGAGGAAGTATTGCTTGGACATCCTGACTGAGGCTGGATTACTTGTTTGTAAGCCCTCTGGTATCCCTGCAAACCTGATGAAGCAATCTGCTTCAGGTGATCTTATTTTTGAAGATTCTACACGGTATAGAAGCCTAGTGGGAAAAATACTTTACCTTAATGTCACTAGACCGGATATATCCTATGCTGCGAGCAGAGCTAGCCAACATATGGAACAACCACATTACAATCATTGGTAGGATGTTCTTCAGGTCCCGTGCTACTTGAAGGAATCACCAGGAGGAGGCTTTTTCTATGGGACTAATGGCCACACTGATGTAGCTGCATATGCTGATGCAGATTATGCTAGTTAACCTGAGGATCGTCGCTCTACGAAATGATATGTTATGATGGTTGGAGGAAATGTTGTTACTTGGAGAAGCAAGAAGCAAACTTTAGTCTCCAGATCCAATGTAGAGGCAACATACAGGGCGATGGCTCATGCTACCCGTGAGATTACTTGGTTACTCTCCTTTCTACAAGAGCTTGGTATTGTTGTCACTAATCTCGTTCCTCTATTATCATTTGCGACAACAAATCCGTTGCATACATTGCTGCATATGTTATGATGGTTGGAGGAAATCTTGTTACTTGGAGAAGCAAGAAGCAAACTTTAGTCTCCAGATCCAATGCAGAGGCAGCATACATGGCGATGACTCATGCTACCCGTGAGATTACTTGGTTACTCTCCTTTCTACAAGAGCTTGGTATTGTTGTCACTACTCTTTCCTCTATTGTGATTTGTGACAACAAATCCATTGCATACATTGCTACGAATCTTGTGTTTCATGAGCAAACCAAGCACATATAGATTGATTGCCACTTTGTTCGTGATGTCATACGGGGATGAAAGATTACTACTCCACACATTTGGACCAATCTTTAGCTTGCAGACGCATTCACGAAGGCTCTACCAAAGCGCCTACTGTTGTAAAAGTTGGCTGACTAGTCGGTCTGACTAGTCGAGTCAGGGGGGATAGCTGACTCGACTAGGTCTAGTCTGCTATTAGTCGATCAATCTGACTAATCGGATTGACTATTCGACCTAGTTGGTCGACTACTCGGTTGACTTTTACATAGAGATTTTTTTGTTTTTTTCTTTTTTAAAATCAAACTTATTCCACTATGCTTAATGATGTATTTAAAGTCATACTTTTTTGTTTCATTATGATAGTATAGGAAATATACAAATCTATGCAAATATATAAGAAGATACGTATGGAAGTAATTATATATTCAAAGTAATTAAAAAATTCAAAACCAACCAGTGGCTGACTAAATCCGAATAGTCACCCGACTGCTGATTAATCTTTAGTCAGTGACCCCGTCGACCAAGTACCGACTACCGATCTCTGCTACCTTTGAAGCACCTCTCGTGGATAATCTCCAAGTTTGGCATAATCAATAGATATTCTCCAACTTGAGGGGATCTTTAGAGACGGTTTTATGCTTCATCTTATTTAGTTGTAGCTCCTCGGGGCTCTTTATGTAATTTCCCATTTATGAGTGCTCTAGGGTTTCGACCTATATAAGAACCCATAGATCTCTTGAATAAAGTAATTTAGTTCTCTCATCTTTCTCCACAACTCGCATACGTGTCATCTTGCTTCTATGAATCATTGTCCCCAATCTTATCCGTTGACTTCGACTTTGTCAGAATGTGTTCCTTGTTATTGCATTGCATAAGGGTCAAAAACAACATGGACCACAATTCATAGTTGGTCCCATCCATCTTCACGATGGGAGTCAGACCCTTGAAGGCAGTGGACGAAGAGAAGATGCCACCCTTGTTCTCTGACATGATGAAAAAAAAGACCGAAACTGAACTCGACTAGGGTAGTAGACTGATCTGAATGAGCCTACATAATGATATAGAGGATTGGTTGTACGTATAGACTCATACAATCACCTCGTCAGTCTTCGATTCGCGCTAGGGCCGGAATATGTGACTTATAGGTTTGAAATCACTTTTTCTGGTCAAAATCAGACCGTTCAACAGATCTAAACGTTTCAAGAGGATAAGAAGGGCCCTCGAAGGCCTATTGGCGACTGAGAAGCAACCTTGAGGCTGGTGGAGGTGTCAGTGGGCTGGGCAATGCTATAGGATGGCCTAGGGTAGCCCTTAGGTGACGCACGGTGGCCCAAAGGGGGCATGCGACTATGCTACAGCCCAAGGATAGGTGGGGAGGCACCTACGGAGGGCCTTGGATGGCCCTACAACATCACAAGGTGGTTTGCAGTGGCGCTACAACCCCTGGGAGGGCTGTGCGACGGCGTCGAAGCCCTCTGTAGGGCTGGGCTGCACATGAGGAGACCTCTATCGAGGTGCAGTGGTGCACAATGCATGGAGGGGGGGGGGGTTGGGGTCAGGGCATGGGGTACGAGAAACTCGATCTAAGACTTTCGCTCTGGTGCTATGTAGAGAGAAAATAATGAGTTGCTTATTCATAAGGCTCTAGGGTTCTCTTATATAGAGGAGAAACCTATTGGGCAAATTACATAAAGAAGGAATGAAAGAGTACATAAAAGAAACAAAAGATAACTTATATCTCAACACGATTCTACCTTCGGGAAAAAAATATCCTCGTATTGGTTTCTGTAGAGATAGTTGATAGTCTTTCATGTTATTTCTATTTCTTTATGTACTTCTCATGTAATTTACCCAAGGGCTCTCTCCCTATATAAGAGACCCGAGGGCTCTATGGAATGGATTATCGAAGTATTCTAACATGGTATCAGAGCCATGACCCTAACCTAGGGTTTTCCACCGCCGGGCCCCTCCCACCGCCGCCGGGCCCCCCCATCTGCCGCCAGCCCCTGCCGCAGGGCCCCACCTGCTGTCGAGCCGCCGCCGTCCCTTCCAGTCGCCGTCTTTGTCAAGTAGAGGCTCTAAAAGCCTCTACTCGTTGCAGGTGTGCCGCGTTCTTCGGACTCGGCGTCATGTTCGATTCAAGTGCATAATCGTCTACCTATGCACTTGAATCCTACAAGGTCTTGGTAGACAGTTTTCTTGGTCTATCAGTAGTTGTTCTTCTCCGGCATTATGTCAGATCAGAAGATCGATATGCCCGCCATAGGTGCCTTCAAAGGTTCGGCACCAATAGTCAAGATGGACGGGACCAACAACGAACTGTGGGCGATGCAGTTCCTCAGTCTCATGAAGTCGTGTGGTAAGAAGCATATTCTTACTGAGGATGAACCACCGGAGAAGACAGGGATCTATGCCTCATGGGAGGCTGATGATGCGTACGCCAAGGTGTGGCTCTCAGGTACGCTCACGACGGAGATAGCGAATGATGTCCTTCACCAGCCCACCGCTAAGGCGATGTGGGATATTTTGTCTATGACGTACTCTCAGGTCCGCAATGAGACGAAGATGCTCCAGTTGCAGCATGATATATTTACCACAAAGCAGAATGGGAAGCCTCTTCATTCCCTGTACACGTCGCTTCGTGGCATGTTTGAGAAGCTCTATAGCACCATTCCGCTTACAGCCACGCCGGAACAACAGAAGACGTTCCGCAACGCCAAACTATGGTTGGCGTATTGCTCGCTGCCCTAGACCCGGAGTACGAGGCAGCACGCGCTCAGATCCTAGCAGATGCCACCATCCCACCGATGGAAGAGGTATACAAGAGGCTCAGTCGTGTACTTGTTCCGTCCAATACAGCGACTGCGACTCCGTCAGCAATGGCAGTTTCCAGGGGACGTGGTGGTTCGTCCTCATTTCGTGGAAGAGGAAGTGGTGGACGTGGTCGCGGAGGTCGCATACGTTCCACGTGTTCATTCTGCCGCCGTACTGGTCACTCGGAGGATACGTGCTATTCCAAGCACGGCTTCCCTCCTTCTGCACGTGTCGCGGATCATGTTCAGGGTCCTTCAGCTCCTGCTACAGACCACAGGTTCGAAGAGTTGGTGGCACGACTTCGTGATATCATGCCACAATCGTCGCCAGAAAGTGCTGAGGTTTCTGATGTTGCAGCCTCGGCGTCAGCTAATACATCCGCCTCTGCCAGTGCCTTAGGTAGTCCTTCAGTCTCACCTCATTGTCATGATCTCACAGGATGGATTGTAGACTCTGGAGCTACCCATCATCTATGCCGTGAGAAAGATATTTTGCAGTCCTACAGAGCTGTACAGCCCGATCGATCTGTACTCATAGCTGATGGCACTCATTCTCCTATCATCGGTCAGGGGGAGACGGCTTTGCTACCTTCTATGCACTTACAGAATGTCCTACATGCTCCAGAATTCTCTATGAATCTCTTATCCATTAGTCAGATTACACATGATTTGCACTGTCGTGCCATTTTTGATCCATCGTCTGTTATTTTTCAGGACATACTGACGGGCAGGGTGATTGGCTGTGGTTCTGAGCACAATGGCCTCTATCGTCTAGTCCGTAACTCCTATGCTGGCGTCTCACTGCATTCCCAAGGCGCCGTATCTCCGTACACCTGGCATCTTCGGTTTGGTCATCTGCCCCTGCAGAAGATGCGTCACCTACTGCCTCAGATCTCTCCGAGTTCCTCCTTTCGTTGTGAAGCATGTCAGTTAGGGAAGCACCATAGATCTAGCTTCCCAGGTCGTCAGAGTCGGAGCAGTCGCTCCCCGTTTGAATTACTTCATGTAGACATTTGGGGTCCAAGTCGTGTCCCAGATCATCAGGGCCACAGGTTCTATTTAGTAGTGGTTGATGATTTCTCTCGTGTGTCCTGGACGTTTCTTCTTAAAAATAAATCTGAAGCAGGAAGTGTTATCCAAAATCTTATTAATGAAATTCAAAATGTTTTCTCTTCTACTGTTAAGTATGTTCGAACTGATAATGCATTGGAGTTCTGCACTCGCTCTCTTGCTACTTTTCTTTCTTCAAAAGGCATTGTTCATCAAACCACATGTGCTTACACCTCACAACAAAATGGGGTTGCGGAACGAAAACATCGACATTTTCTTGATATTGCTCGCACATTACTCATTCAAAGTTGTGCTCCATTATCTTTTTGGGGAGATGCTATACTTACAGCGTGTTATCTTGTCAACCGAATGCCTACAACTGTTCTTGGGGAAAAGTCCCCAATCTCTGTTCTTTTTCCAGACAGAGATTTGTTTGCACTTACACCTCGGGTCTTCGGCACTGTTGCGTTTGTTCACCGCTTATCTCCAGACTTGATAAGCTCTCTCCTAGGGCTATCAAGTGTGTTTTTGTGGGTTACTCCAGGACACAGAAAGGATACCGATGCTATGATCCTCTCCATGACAACTACTATGTGAGTGCAGATGTTACCTTTTTCGAACCTGTCATGTATTTCTCACCTGCGGGTGACGGATTGTCCTCCTCCACTTCTCCAGATTCCAATGTCTTTGTCCCACCACCGCCAAGCCTGGGTCAATCCTCTACTCCACCAACACTACCACCACCACCACCACCACCACCACCTCCTCCAGTTGTCCCTTTCACTAAGTTCTATACGAGGCGAACAGGCCCTGCTCAAGCTACAAGTCAACCATCCACCACGCCTCAGGTTTGTTCTGAAATTAACACTAACGATGGCTTAGATAATGCACCTGTGCAGGAATCTTTACTACAGGAGGAGGAGCAACCGGTCAGCACAGTCTTGGATGATTTGGATCGGCCCATTGCTCATAGGAAGCAGCGCAGACAGTGTGCCACATATCCCCTTGCCTCTCATGTCTCCTTTCATAGACTCACTGGGGATTTTCAGAAGTTTGCAGCTGCTGTATCGTCAGTTGAGATCCCACGGACCTATCAAGATGCTATGAAGGTTGACTGCTGGCGTCTTGCAATGGAAGAGGAAATGCGTGCTTTGCAATCTAGGGGAACTTGGTCTCTTGTCCCCATTCCTCCAGGTGCCTCAGTAGTAAGTTGCAAGTGGGTTTTTACAGTGAAATATCATGCGGATGGCCGTCTAGACAGATACAAGGCCAGGCTCGTTGCACGGGGATTTACCCAGACATATGGTGTAGATTATTTGGATACCTTCTCACCGGTGGCGAGACACTCTACCCTTCGCATCCTTCTATCAGTTGCAGTGGTACGTGACTGGGCTATATTCCAACTTGATGTTAAGAATGCTTTCTTGTATGGTGATCTACAAGAGGAAGTCTACATGCAGCAGCCACCCTGGTTTGCTGCTGAGGGGAGTCTCAGAAGGTGTGCAGACTTCATAAGGCTATCTATGGTCTTAAACAGAGTCCTCGAGCATGGTTCCAAAAGCTCTCCCAGCTTATTGAACGACAGGGGTTCAGAAGATCAAATGCGGACCACTCACTGTTCGTCCGGAAGACTCCGAGAGGTACCATTGTTGTTATGGTATATGTTGATGACATATTGGTTACTGGAGATGATGCACAGGGGGTTGAGATAACCAAGTCTATGTTGGGCAGCCAGTTCATTACAAAGGATCTAGGCACAATACGATATTTTCTGGGGATAGAATTTGCAAGAAATGCACAAGGAATGGTGATGACTCAAAGAAAATATGTCACAGATTTGCTTGTTGAAACAGGAATGACTGGATGCAGACCTTCAAGTACACCTATGGACCCGAGTATGAAGCTGTACGATGATGATACTGAGGAGGTGGACAAGAGAAGGTACAGAGAAATGGTGGGTAAGCTCTTATATATCACTATAACTCGACCGGATATTGCTCTTGCAGTAAACCGGGTGAGTCAATTCATGGAGCAGCCGAGGCAAGTACATATGGATGCCTTGTACATGATATTGAGATATCTGAAGTCTTCCCCAGGCACAGGGTTGCTATTCAAGAAAGGGACAAATCTGTCTATTTCAGCTTGTGCAGATGCAGATTATGCAGGATGTCCAAGGGATCGTAAGTCTACTTCTGGATTTGCTATCTTCATAGGAAGCTCTTTAGTCTCTTGGAAAAGCAAGAAGCAGACTGTTGTGGCAAGATCCAGTGCCGAATCCGAGTACAGAGCCATGGCACATGCAAGCACAGAAATGATGTGGGTTAAAGCAGTCTTAGAAGATCTGAATGTTGATGTTCCCTTGCCTATGAACCTTCAATGTGATAATCAGGCAGCATTATTTATTGCCAACAATCCAGCCTTCCATGAGAGAACCAAACACATAGAGGTGGATTGTCATTACACTAGGGACATGATTCAGAAGGGCTTCATCTCCACGTCTCACGTCAGTTCAGAGGACCAGACATCGGACATATTTACTAAGCCATTGCTCAGAGGACCTTTCCAGAGATGTTCTTCCAAGCTGAGCATGATAGATATCTATGCTCCATCTTGAGGGGGAGTGTAGAGATAGTTGATAGTCTTTCATGTTATTTCTATTTCTTTATGTACTTCTCATGTAATTTACCCAAGGGCTCTCTCCCTATATAAGAGACCCGAGGGCTCTATGGAATGGATTATCGAAGTATTCTAGCAGTTTCCTCGCACATGTCGAGCACCACATATATGCGCAAATTCTTATAGACTAGAAGACCATGTACACTTATATGACATGGGACATTTACGTGGAATATAAAGACCAAGAAGCTATGGAGGAGAGCAAATTTGACAAACGGATCCACCTATACTCTGTTCATGGTTTTTTTGATTCTTCATCTTATGAAATGAATTACTTAGTATGCGAGTTTGTGTTTTTTTGTACCTTGTGATTATTATAGCTTCTCTATTCAATAAAACATACTTCTGACTTCTAATTGCATGCCTTAAATGTTTTATATATCAATCCATCAGTTATCCTATATTTTAGCAAATAAGTGTATCTTTTTATCTCATTTATTAATTAAAAACACTCGGGGAATCCTTGATTTCCAAAAAAATAAAATTTGGACGCACTTCCCCTTGGGATTAGGGACATGTCGTTTCCCTAAGCTGGAGAAATGCCATTGAAATCGACATTTTGGGCCATCATCTAAAGTAGCTGATACAGCCTTCTATAAAGAGGAATAATGCCTTTATTGAAAAAGTCAAACCATGACTTTATATTGATTTCATGCCCAACTTGCTCCAGAGACTAGCAACTTTGATTTGATATGTAAATAATATAGTAAGAAATAATACCTTAGAAGGTGTATATCCTTTGCTTTGGACCTACAATGCGTGAAGTCAAATTGGTTATTTGTTGAAATTTGTCTCATCCTCCTTTCAGCTATCATTTTCAAGATAAGCTTGAATAATGTGTGCTCCAACATGAAATGTAGTATTAGAGTGCAGAGAAAAGCATGTCTTATTTCTCACTTGCATATTCTTGGTTGACTCGCAATTATTTCCTGAGTGCCCTCTACGTAAGAGATCTCAAGCTCTGTACCCATTAATTTATCTCTATAAGGGTGACCCACGGCTTGGATTCATTAGGGTGGCAACATCTCTGCAATGATTAACAAAGGTGCACGTTCGTAAAAGAAACAACCATTTTATTGAGAAGATAAATAAATAAACATTAAAAGGTGATGGAAGTTTCTGAGTACATCTGCCATGTTCATATTCTTATTTTTTGCTGCCTTTTAATCTAATAAATATAACTGCATTGTGACCATTTTCAGGGCACCTAAAGACGATATAAAATCCGAAGTGGTTATCATCAGACGGTACTCGGATGAGCAAAATACTGCTCAGGATATTGCGAAAATTGTTCCGCCTAAGCAAGATGTGGATTGCCAAGAAGGCAATCTAATCATTCCCACTTGCTCGGAATTAACATCAAAAGAAGATAAAGCAGATATACCTGATATATCAAAGTCTGCGAATCTTACAATTAAGACTGGAAGAGAGAAAGGAAAAAGAAAGAAGAGAAGGGCATTGGGATTAGGGTCAGGACTGGCATCAAAATTGGAAGTTTGCAGTAGTCACAGCGGAAATTCAACGCCATCTTCGCCATTGTCCCCCAGTGCCTTCACACCGAAACAAGTGCGTGCCATGTCTCCAGATACCTCAGACTGCTCTTTTGCGAGAGAGCCAATGGCAATGAATCGGGAGAAGAGCAAAGTCCTGGAACGCTCTCCTGAGGAAGACAAAGTCTCCAATCTTCCTCAATGCCGTGATAACACTCCACAAACATCTGTAAAACAATTCTCTGCCCTTCGTGGGCAGATGCCAAAGCCCGTTCTTACTCCGTCAGCAACTTTCCCTAGTCCAGGTTGGCGTGCTCCAGTTGCTGCTGCTCCAGTATCACTGGCCTCAGCATCCCCTATAGCTCCCTATGCGAGGGCTCCAGGATCCAATCTTAGCAAAGATAAGTTGTTGAAAAGAAACGAAGAGCCAGCTCATTCCAAAGAATTTACGTATGATATTTGGGGTGACCATCTATCTGACCACATTATGGGTAGGTCCAAGGAGCATTCGCCAAGGGCCATCGTAGAGGCATCGGAAGGCAATTCTCTAAGCTTTTTTGCTAGAGGTCCTCAAGCCCTCATGAAGATGTCACCAGTTAGGTCCGTGTCTCCTGGCCCAAAATTACCCTCGTATGATATAAGTTATGATCACCGTCCAATTGTTTAGCTAAGCTGCTGAATGTTGGCACTTTTGCAAGCTGCAGTAATTTTCACCATAGGAAAAAAATCCACTTTGGTTGCTAAAGAGCATTTCCTTGTTCTGTTTTGAGGCTTGAAATTAATGCATTAAAAATGAAGAAAAAAACATCATAATAGTGGGGGATCAAAGAGCAAAATATCCTCATCCAATTCACTGATTCAGTAACATCCACATGGTGATCATCCTTCCATTGTTAACAAAACCCATCCATGGGCGAAGATAAACTTTGGAAACCTCCATGGTATCCTATGTAGACGTCTATAATCTTACATTCTAAACAAATATTTAAAAA